>JAVJIF010031387.1:0-68849 GCA_038442645.1 Agave tequilana | reverse complement strand
AGACCAGCCATTAAGGAAGCAGAGTCTCAAGCTCTAGACGCGAGGAATCGATGCTCGCGTCTCAGCATTAAGACGCGTTGGCTCTACACCGCGTCTCAACGTTCAGACGCGTCGGCCCGAAGCCCGCGTCTCAGCATCAAGGCGCGTCGGCCCGACGCCCGCGCCTCAGCATCCAGACGTGAAGGCCTGAAGCCCGCGTCTCAAACTTCAAGGCGCGTTTGGCCCGACGCCCGCGTCTCAAACTTCAAGGCGCGTTTGGCCCAACGCCCGCGTCTCAGTTGCAACTGCCCTGATTGCGGGGCCAGTCACCGCGCATGTAGCGGGTAGTGGCCCCTCATTCGGGAGCGTTTTCAGGAGGCACCTTCACCCCCTGAGACCCCTATAAATAGCCTTGTTTGCTATGAGGAGGGGGCGAAGATCGGAGTTTTGAAGGGAGAGAGCTTTGAGATAAGGCATCATCAAAATCGATCCAGGCAAGAGGATCATCAAGAGGGAAGCACGACTCTTCAGCGAGCTTACTGAGTACTAGCCGCTCTTTGCCTACCTCCTCTTTGAGAGTTTTGGTAGACGGAGCTGAGTTACTCTTTCTACCGACCGAAGAGAAGACCCCCGACGGTCCAGGACGGTCATCTGGTCAACGGAGAACAAGATTCACTCTCCATCGCCACACGAAGAACCCAGCTTTAAACAAAGGAAGATTCAGACATCCTCCCTCCCTTGTAACTGGAAAAGAGGGAAGAGTAGTTCTTTTGGTTGTAATCGTTTCGCTTGAATCAAGGAAATCTTTTACAGCTAAACCACTTTCTCCGACCACCAAATTTTCCGGCCCCTACAAGAGATGGCGACTCCGCTGGGGATCACCTTCGTTACTGACGAGCGCACCGTGGTGCAAGATGACGTTCTCCGTAAGGGGAAAATGGTCGAATCCCTCGTCGTCGAGTTCGACCAGGCGAAGTATGAAGAGTTCCTCTCTTCTGGCTCCAAGAGCCCAAAGACCCGCGTCTGCCGCAGGGTCTCAAGTGGACAGCCCCCTGAAGCCCAATCTGAGGCTCTGTCGGGTGCTCCTGCTGCCCACTGTGCCGTTTGGTTCACGCGCCGACGCCTCCCAGAAGGCCCGCGTAACCTCAGACTCCTCTGCTGCGATCAACCGCGTCGCGCAGAACACACGCGCCAACGCCTCTCTGAAGGCCCGCGTGGTCCCCGGCACATCTACTGGTGCGATCGACCGTGTCGCACAGAACGCCCGCGTCAGCGTCTCTCAGGAGACCCGCGTGGCAAACACCCCTGGTTCTACAAACCAGGAAGTTGTTGGCTTCTCTCTTCCTCCACGGCGCAATCGGAATGCCGAGCGACGACAGAGAAGACGCACGCGTAAAACACTCGGTCGGAACCGTTGGTTTTCTGACTGGGGTTGAACGCAGCGTACGATCGATGCCTTGCCCGCACCTCGTCCAGTGCGAGAGATCCGCGTTTGGCGACCCAAACGCGAGACTCCCCAAGTTGGGCCTTCTGGAGACCAACTTGCAAACGCCAAAGCGAAGCTTCTGCGTCTTGTCAAACGCAGGAAGCACGCGCCCATAGGCGTGGGGCCCAGCAGCCCACTCTCTCCCAAGTCTCTCTGCTCCAACGCAGCAGACAGCAACGCGAAAGTCGCGTCTCATATCAACAGAGACGCCAGACGCGCGTGACGCAGCCGCGACGCAACAGCCGCGTTTCTGAAACCGGTGTCCAGGCTGAACAGCACATGACTGTCTCCCGTCGTCCACGTTGCGAGACCAGTTCTCTTTAATCCCCCTCCCACAGATTTGAGGGATTATTTGACAAGGAAAAGGAGTGCCAATCAGACCACTTCTCCATGCTGCTGTCAACAGCTCATCCAGATGCTCTCTGGATGCCATTGCGAGTCAGGCATGCAACAGCCGTCTTTAATTAGACAGCTGACCCTGATTCCCCCGTCAGCCAAAAGAAGACGCTCCCACAGGAGGAGAACCTCTCAGATGTTGAATACCCGAAGCTTACTGCAAACATGACTAGCAGAAGCAAGGGAAAACAACTAATGGTCAACTCAGAGGATCTGACTCTGAACCGGAGGGGGTGTATCAACACACTCGCACCCGGACAGGGGCCATTCCCCCAATTGACTATAATGCCTTAGCCCGCGACATTAGAATGGGTGGTTCTCACTCCGCTATAGTGGAGTCGCAGGCTTCAAACTCTTCCGTCGAGAAGGAGGCTTCCGCCTACATGGCCGACACTCCTGAGGAGACGACCAGGCGTTTAGAGCAGACGCAGAAGCACCAGATGGATATAATCGCCTCTCAACAGAGATCCATTGACTCCCTCAAGCATATGCTGAGAAATTGCTTGAAGAAAGAGCGAGATCTCCTCCTAGACGACCGAAGGGGAAAGGGAGAAAGGGAGGAAGCCCACCCTCCGAATCTTCTGACGAGACACGACGATCTACCTCGGATGTGTGTCCAAGCCCTCGTCGCAGGCAAGAAGTGACCAGACCCCGGGAAAGGCTCATGCTAAAAAGAATGAGTCAACTGGAGCAGCGCGCCTCGAGGCCCTTACCACCGTAAAGGCCTCCAAGAAGCTGGAGTAGTCCGGCCCTATCCGGCCGAGTGGGACTTAGTCCCGTACCCTCCTAAGTTCAAGGCTCCAACTCTCCAAGCATTTGACGGGAAGGGGTCACCTAACCAGCACATCTACTACTTCAAATCCCAGACCGGAATGTGGTAGATAACGATGCCATCCTGGCGCGACTGTTCATCGGCACCCTGAAAGGGTTGGCCTTTGAATGGTTCATGAAGCTCCCAGAAGGTTCAATCAAGAACTGGGGCGACTTGGAGAAGTTGTTTCTGACACCTTCTTCGAAGATGATTCGGAGGTCACAATGCCTACCCTTTTAGCTACAAAACAGCGAAAGGGAGAGTCCGTCAAGTTTCGTAGAAAGATTTCGGAACATGGCACTCCGATGTCCAAGCGGCATGACCCAGGCCACCCTGGTGGAAACATGTCGCCATAATCTCCAAACCTCACTCCTTGCTCAAATAGGAGTTGCTGAAAGCCGCACCTGGAAATAATTAGTCCAGCAAGGTGAACAGGCTGAGGAGATTGTCGCCCGCGTCAGAGCGGAAGAGGGCAAGCCCAGGCCAGAGAGGTCGACAAGGCGTGCACCAGACACCTCCCTCCAGAGACGAAGCGGAAGGATAATTTGGCGACGGAGACCAAATCTCCCACCAAACCTCAAACAGGCAGGGCAAGTGGCTCTTCAAGCCAGCCACGCCCCAACAAGCAGTATTCCTTCAAGGAGGAACACGTCGATTCGCTCTTCAAGCTACTCAACAAGAGCAATCGACTGAAGCTCCCTGAAATTAGGCGCCCGGAGGAAGTCGGCAAGACCGACAATCCCACCTACTGCTTATACCACAGGATGCTCGGTCATCCTACCAAAAGCTGCTACGTCTTTAAGGACATCCTTCAAGCTCTGATTGACGCGGAGGTATTAAAACTCCGACCGGAGCAGAAGAAGATGACGGCCAACATGACGTCGATTCTCCAGTTTGGGACACGACCCCCGACACCCGTGGGGGTGATCTCTGTCCCAAAAGGAGAACTGAGGGTGGTCAACACAGACCCTCATCAGCAGCAGGAGAAAAGGCTTGGTACCCGTCCCTACACCTCGAGGGGAAATCATGTGGGTCCACCCTGACCTCGTCGACGAGCAACAATGGACGACTGTGACCAACAGGAAGTCCAAAGGCAAAGGGAAGGCTTCATCTTGCCATGTGATATGCGCCTCCTCTCGAGAAGCGGACACTGATGTTCCCTCGCTGACTGACTCAGAAGAGGAAACAATAGTCCTGGCCGCAGAGCCCAGCCAACCTACGGCGGGGACCCGTTCAGGACAGGCATACTTGAAGCAGTACGGCGAGACAGAACGGCTTCTCCGCAACCAGCCGTGGAACCAGCCAAGCCCTCCTCTAAACAGCCTGGGGAGAAACAGAAAGAAACTCGGTTTTCTCGAGTTCTTGCGAAAGGTGTAACGGAAGGATCCTCGACACCTTACAGTTTTGATGTCTTGGCTCAATTAGCCAACATCCCGGCACGCATTACCTTGTATGAGCTCCTGAGGCTATCAAAGTCAACCAGAGAGGCTCTACAAGAAGCTTTGGCCAATGCTGAGGTCTTCATGACTCGTGTGCCAAGGGAGGAAGATGTAGAGGATTGCCTCCACGCCTCCCCAAATGCTCCCTGCATCACCTTCACAACAGATGACATGCAGGTTAAAGGGAAGCATGACCGACCCCTATACTTCACAGGGTATATTGGGTCATCCGAGGTGAACCGCATCCAGGTAGACCCAGGGTGCGCTGAGTATCATACCTCGCCGGGTTATGCAATTTCTAGGCATTCCTACCATCGTCTGAGCCCTACCCAGACGACTATTTACGGGTTCAATGCCAACAGCTCCCGCCCGATGGGGAAGATCAAGCTCAAATGCCAGATCGGGAGCCTCAAGTCGGAAGTGACGTGTTACGTCATTGACGCGGACACCTCCTACAACCTGTTGCTGGACGACCATGGATTCACCGCAATTCCATCGTTCCCTCTACTCTCCACCAAGTCATGAAATACATTGACGAGAGTGGACAGGTCCGAACGGTGATTGCCGAAAAGCATCCGTTTAAAGGGGTTGAAAAATATTTCACGGACTCCCTCTTATATCAGGATCCGGAGGAGACTAATGAAACCCCACAACCAGAGGAGCCAGACTCTGGTAATGAAGCTGACATTGAGCCTGAGAAAGAAGAGTGCCTGTGGGAGTTGGAGCCCATTGTAAAGAGCACTAATAAGCTCGATGTTGATACCACCGACGATGCAGGCGGTTGGTATATTAATGAAGATTTAGATTTCGCATATTTCCCTGCGTGTGAGTCTGATTCAATACCGTCGGATACTAGTACCGACGTGGATGAGGATGTCTGGTCGGCAATGGATGCTTTGACATCATTGCATGTACCAATAAAATCATCCTTCGGGACGTACCAGGATAATGGAGACGCGCAAGAGTCTGTATTCATGGTTCCAGCCAGACGAAAAGGCCAAAGACCAATACTTTTTGGGCGAATCGCATCTGAACCAATGCCCCACGAAGAATCGGAAGGTGAGGATGAATCCCCTCAGTTCGATCATTATGAACCAAGAACGCTCAAGATGATGAAGCACATGGGGTATGATCTAACCAACAGGCCAGGATTGAACTTCGGAAAAGGAAGAAGAACACTGCTTCGATCCTTTGTACCGAAAGGAAAAACCCCTGATTACTATCATCAGACGCGCCGGGGGTTGGGCTATATATCAACTCCAGTGCCATCAGCCTCTGATTCGGAGAGACTGTCAAGTTATGACTGCTCATCAGACACGTCGTCATGGGAATCAGATGTCAGTGTCGGCAACATCTTCAAAGGGCTTTCAGTAAACATGGTTTCGACAAGCCATCTGGAGGATGAAGATGAAGAAATGATCTAATCCGATACAGATCCTTGGATCAAACATTTGAATGCTCTTTGGGATATCCGCTTTGAACAGCGTGAGCCACCCACAGAAGACGAGGTTGTTCAAGTCAACCTAGGAGATGAAGACAATCCTAAACCCATCTTCATAAGTGACGGCCTGTCGCCTCCAGAGAAGAAGGATTTAATATCTCTTGTACAAGAGTATATAGATGTCTTCGCCTGGAATTATGAGGACATGCCTGGACTTGATCCTCAAGTGGCTATGCATCGCCTCAACATCAATCCGGACATGAAGCCTGTTAAACAACAGCAGCGACGGTTCCGTCCAGAGATAATGGAGGCAATCCAATCAGAAGTCAGGAAGCTTATTGACTCCGGCTTTATCAGGGAGGAACAGCATCCCGACTGGGTAGCCAACATCGTCCCCGTCGCCAAGAAGAACGGGAAGATCCGGATCTGCATCGACTTCCGTGATCTAAACGAGGCCTGCCCCAAAGACGAATTCCCATTGCCAATCACAGATGTCATGATTGACAATACTTGTGGATTCGAGCGAATGTCCTTTATGGATGGGTTCTCAGGATATAATCAAATCAAGATGTATCCCGATGACGAAAAGCACACCTCCTTCAGGACACCTCTAGGGGTATATTGCTACACCGTCATGCCCTTCGGTCTGAAAAATGCGGGGGCAACCTACCAAAGGGCCATGAATGCCATTTTCCATCGGCAGATACGCAAAACGGTGGAATGTTATGTCGACGACATCGCGGTGAAAAGCCGCACTAAAGGTGATCACATAGCAGACCTGAGGGTGGTCTTCGACATCATGCGGGCTCATCAATTGAAGATGAACCCCACCAAGTCCTTCCTGGGGGTAGCCAGTGGCAAGTTCCTAGGGTTTGTTGTGACTTCCACAGGAATCCATTTGGATCCGGAGAAAGTCCGTGCTATCCAAGAGATGCAACCCCCCAGAAGCCTCAAGGAGCTCAGAGGATTACAAGGACGATTGGCATACATCCGCAGATTCATTTCAAATCTCTCCGGGAGATGCCAACCCTTCGCTAAGCTGATGAAGAAGGGCGTTTCGTTCATTTGGGACGACGCTTGCCAGCGAGCATTTGAGGAGATCAAGCACTACCTCACCCAACCACCAGTCCTGGCGGCTCCGGTATCCGGAAAGCCTTTCCTGGTGTACGTCCGATCAATGGATCATTCTTTGGGAGCTCTACTAGCTCAGAATGATGACCAGGGGCGAGAACAAGCAATCTATACCTAAGTAGAACGATGATCGGAGCCGAACATCGGTACAACCCGATCGAGAAGGAATGTTTGGCACTGGTGTTCGCTATTCAGAAAATGCGACACTATCTGGTGGGCCAAACCATAAATGTCATATCCAAAGTCAACCCCTGAGGTACTTATGACAAAGCCTTCTTCACTAAATGGCCGGCTGGCAAAATGGGCCATATTGCTATCACAATATGAGATGCATTTTCTGCCACAAAAGGCTATTAAGGGACAAGCGGTGGCGGACTTCTTAGCTGAACACCCAGATCCCAGGGCAGCCAAACTCTACGAGGATCTCCCAGATGAGGTCGCCGAGTCTGCCTAGCTCAGACATCGTTCGAAAGTCAAGTATGGCAACTTTTCTTCGACGGTGCATCAAGGGCAAGCCCGAAGGGACACACAGTAGCGGGGGTAGGAGTGGTACTCGTCTCCCCCACAAAATTACGTGATTCCCCGAGCTATCTCGTTAACCGAGCCCTGTTCCAACAATGTGGCGGAATACAACGCTCTTTTGATTGGGATGCAATTCGCCGATGAGATTGGCGTTAAAAATCTCGAGGCGTACGGTGACTCCAAACTCATCGTCAGCCAGGTTCGCGGAGAGTATGAGGTCAGGCATGAAGATCTAGTACCCTACTACAGCGCGACAATCCACATGGCCGAGAGGTTTTCAAACTGCTACATCGACCATGTACCGCGCAAGCAAAATGCGCATGCAGATGCACTTGCATCCCTTGCTGCCTCCTTAGCTCTTCCAGCTGGAGCAATGGAGAAGATATTCGTCTATAGCCACGACCTATACTGCCCAAAAAGTCCCCTCGGAGACTACCAGAGGTCAACGGGAGATCGTCGCGGTAAGGAAACACTTGAAGTGTCAACCGATCCAGAGCTTAAAGACTGGCGATTCCCCTACATTGATTTTGTCTTATACGGCATCTTGCCCGAAGACACCAGGGAGGCGGCTGCCATCCGAAGGAAAGCCTCCAAATTCTACTACAATGCGATTTCGCGAACATTGTATCGTAGATCGCATGACGGGATCTTACTCCGGTGCCTCTCATCAAAAGAAGCCCACGAAGTGTTGAAAGAAGCCCACGATGGTACGTGTGGAGCTCATCAACCTGGCCCGAAGCTGGCAAACCGACTCAAAGATTGGGTTACTACTGGCCCAAGATGGTTGCCGATGCTGTTGCCTATGCCAAAAGATGTCACGCCTGTCAAATACATGGCGATTTCATCCATCAAGCACCAGGATACCTCCACTCTACGACCTCTACCTGGCCGTTCAAAATGTGGGGGATGGACGTGGTTGGTCCTATCAGCCCACCATCATCAAAGGGACATCGGTTCATCCTAGCGATAACCGATTACTTCTCAAAGTGGGCCGAAGCTATCCCTTTGAAAGAGGTGAAATCTTCTAACGTGATCAAGTTCGTGAAACATCACGTTATTTACCGCTTCGGTGTGCCTCGGCGGATTGTCCATGACAATGGACCCCAGTTCATCAGCCAGGCTTTTCAGAGATTCTGCGCCAAGTTCAGAATCCAGAGTGTGTCATCAACGGCATACTATCCGCCCGCTAACGGCCTCGCAGAAGCTTTCAATAAGACTATTGGCAAGCTTCTCAAGAAATTCGTCTCGAAAAGTCAACGGACTGGGACGATAAGTTGGGCGAATGCTTTATGGGCCTATCGCACAACTGTGCGAACCCCAACTAAAGCCACGCCATTTTCCTTGGTGTACGGATGCGAAGCCGTCCTTCCACTGGAAATCCAAATTCCATCTCTTCGCGTCGCCTTGACAGCGGAAATGACAACAGAGGAGAAGCATCGACAGCGACTCCAAGAATTGGAAGCCTTGGACGACAAGCGTCTGCAGGCCCAACAAACAAATCGAGCTTTACCAAGCTCGTATCACCAGAGCCTTCAACAAGAAAGTCAAATCGCGAACTTTCAAGAAAGGCGACCTCGTCTTAGCCGTCCGAAGACCCATGGTCATGACGCACAAGACGAAAGGAAAATTCCAACCCAAATGGGAAGGACCGTTTGTAGTAGAGTCAGTCTACTCAAATGGATCGTATCGCCTCATAACCTCAAATGGCGATACACTCATGATGCCAATCAATGGCAAATTCCTGAAGAAATACTATCCCTAGATGGCTTTCTTCCACCGATCAAGTTAAAAATACACCTCTGATCGGAAACATCCAACGCCTCCGACGGCTAAGGATAGAGGAAAATGTTGGCTTTTAAGTCCAACATAAGTCTTCGACAACTCATCATGCTGAGGGGAAGAGCATGGCTAGCCCAACTCAAACGGTAGTTGGTAAAGGCATGTCAAACCCGTTGACAGCTGAGGATTTGCTAAAAATCCTAAGGGACACGTTCCCATTTGATCCGACGCCTCCGACGGCTAAGGATAGAGGAAAATGTTGGCTTTTAAGTCCAACATAAGTTTTCGACAACTCATCATGCTGAGGGGAAGAGCATGGCTAGCCCAACCCAAACGGTAGTTGGTAAGGCACCTCAAATCCGTGATAGCTGAGGGTTTGCTAAAAATCCTAAGTGGACTTGATTCCACTCTTCCCCTCCAAAAATCCCTTACCAATTCTCATCCATAGAATGGTAGGACCACAAAATGCAATCATTACTATGTTAACACTATACCTCTGGTAATGAATACTCTTTGTCGAGTATAAACCTGGCTTGTTAACTCTGCATAGAGTAACAAACTCTCAAATTTGCCAAGTTAACACTATACCTCTGGCACCTCAAAATTTCACTTGTTAATTCTCATCAATAGAATGACAGGTCCTCAAATTGCTCCTATCGCAAGCAAATTCTTGTCAAGTTAATATCACACCTCTGACAAAACTACTGTTTAAAGTTAACATTACACCTCTAAGCGGTACTTCGAGTGCCTGTCAAGTTAATATCACACCTCTGACAGTCACCTTTCTTCAGACTTCCATATCGAAGCTGAAATGGACGATGCCAAGTTAACACTACACTTCCAGCATCCGAGTCATTGCTAAGTTCAACAATACACCTATGGCTATGACCTTTCCTCGACTTCCTTGTCCAAGCCGAGATGAACGATGCCAAGTTAACACTACACTTCTAGCATCCGAGTCATTGCTAAGTTCAACAATACACCTATGGCTATGACCTTTCCTTGACTTCTTTAAGCCGAGACGACTAATGCCAAGTTCAACATTACACCTCTAGCATTTCTATCACTGTTAAGTTAAACATCACACCTATGACAATGACACCCTCAGTTTTCCCAAAAAAACTGAGATGCTGATGAGTTAGGTAATATCACACCTCTAACTCACGTCCTTGTCAAGTTAATATTACACTTCTGACAAGACTACTTCTAAACCGTTAAGTTAATATCACACCTCTAGCGGTAAAAATCTTACTAGATTCCCCACGAGTCTAGTTTCATTTGATATTCTCCCCAACCGAGTATCAAATTCATTTGGAAGGCATTGTTGGTTAACATTACACAATAAACAATGCTTCCATCAAAATCCCCAGCTGATCTTAAATCAAGTTAATCCCAAATCCTTGATAAAAGTTCACCTTCTCTGGGGGTACGCACTCCACTTGTCACTTTCTTTTTAAAAGTGGCGGGTCCACCAAAATCATTCTTTTGCTTCTAAAACAAAACATTCAAGACAACAGAAAGAGGCAAAAAGAAAAGTGTCACTTTTATTGATATTCAAGCATATGAAAGTGATACAAAACGCGCTCTCTTATACAATAAGATTGAGTGTTTACAATTAAGGAGTACAAAGAAGTCCCTCTCTCTCTCAGAGGCCGTACTCACTCCTTGAAACCGCATCTGATCCCAGGTGCACAACTGGAACCGATTGCGCCATGGCGACGACGCCAACTTTCGAAAGCGCCCTAGCTGACTAAGCCAAGAGCAATGGTGTTCTTGAGGTCCGGTGGCAACAGAAGGTCCTGCAACCCTCGTTCAGCGCGTCTCTTTCCCTAGTAGACCATCCAACAAACATGGAGTCACTTTTGGGGTGAGAAAGGAAGTTTAGGAGTCATCACAAAGGATGCCACCCTCCACTCGGTCCAGCGGCAGCAGAGAGTCCTGCATTCATCACCATCCCTTTCCCCAGCAGGCCATCCAACGGAATGTCCTTGATGTCACTTCTGGAGTTGGGAGAGGAAGAGGATTTTTCCGCCACCGTAACCGCCGGACCACCCTCGCCGATACTCGGCCTATCCATCTCTTGCACCAGATCTGAAGAGACCTTGGCGAGGGTTGGGTCCTCGTCAGAGATATAATTTAATCTCTCACAAACGACGAGGACCATAATTTAATCTCTCACAAACGAACGTGGAGCAAGTTCGCCAGCCGGTATATTCTTTCTGGGGCCCAGCAAACCTGAAAAAGGACAAGCAAGCCTACCTGCAAAGAATAAGCAAGAGAGTCAGAAAATCTGGAACTCAGTACATTTTTATAAAGGAAACTGAGTAACAGAACGCGGCAGCCATTCAAGACTTCAGACGCGGGAATGACCCGCACAGTCAAACAGACGCAAGTCAAACTGCGCCACGCATAGGATTCAAACGCGGCCTCAGTTTGTACCCGCGCCTAATGCACCAGACGCAAAGAATTTCAGAACGCCAAAAATTGCCATCTCTCTGTTGGGTGAACAGGAGTTGCAAGATTCAGGTCTGAAACGCGCCAAGGCAGTAAAACGCAATGGGCAAAGCCAGCGTCAAGCGCCTGCATTCAGAGAGTCAAGTCACTGGCACAAATTCCAGAGGAGGAATGCACCGGGACTTCATTCAGATCATCATACCGAAGTTCAGGCTATACACATCATCGGGGGACATACCAGCAGAGACCTCTGGCCAGAGTTGGCCTCTCTGCACCCAAACGCAGGCGTCCAAGATGATCCGAGAGGGGGTTCTTCTTGAAGAGACCAAACCGAAGCGTGAGAGCTCTGGGTCATCTTCATCCTCGGAATTACCTTCGTCCATGGAGACGGAGTCCCTATCAAGAAACTCTTTTCTGAAGAAGGTGGGACTTCTCAGAGCAATCCACCAAAGAGAAATAATCCAAGCTTGGATTATAGAAGGGGAGCGCACCCTATTTATAGGCAGGCCCTAATAACTGCCATTAATGAGGCGTTAATTGGAACCGCCACGCACGATTGTCAAAGCCCAGTGAAGGATTGACGCGTGGAACGCCGCTTTGGGAACCGTCGCAAGCGCCGGTTTTCAACCGCCCGCATCGGTTTTGCGTCCAAGGGCAGTAACTCCTGAGTCCAATAAGGAGTTGACGCGTGGATAACTGCCTGGGAATCAATGGATGACTCGGAATCCCAATCGACAGTGAAGACCTGACGAGCAAAGATCTCCTAAAATCTTGAGTCAGATCACATTAGACGCAGGTGGGAAAGCCGCGTCCCTTCAGCAGACAAGGCTGCATCTCTTGCGTCTGCCCGATCCGCGCAAGACAGATTTGCGTTATTCAGAGCTGCGTCTCACCTTGTGATTGACGCTGCGTCTCAGGGACTGACAGCCGCGTCTTACTTTACGGATCAATGCCGCGTCTCATCTTTTGATTGACGCCGCATCTCATCAAGAAGACCGCGTTCCGATTTGTGATTGACGCCGCGTCTCATCAAAAGGACTTAGTAGAATCTAAGTTCTTATGAAATGATGACCGCGTCTCACTTTATGATTGACGCTGCGTCTCAGTAAAAGGACTTAGTGAAATCTAAGTTCCGGTAGACTGATGACCGCGTCTCACCCTGTGGGATTAATGCCAAGACCGCGTCTCATTAAAAGAACTTAGTCCTACCTAAGTTCAGTAATCACGACTAGTGATCAAGAGTTGGACTCATCCACAACAGGACAAAGAAATTGGGGCAAAAGCTCTAAAGAAAACTTCTATTATATCAAGAAATGATAGAAGTGGATACAAACACTCTTAATAAATAGAGTGTCCCTTTTCTTTACAAAAAAAAAAGAAGAAAAGAAGGCTAAATGTCCTGGTTCGCCAAGGAACGGATTTGTTCCCTAAGGCGGTGAATCTCATGCTGGCGCGTCCTCTCAGCCTCCATGATAGCCCGGTCCCGCAGCTCCGCCTCAGATAAAAAACTTCTGGCAGCCAGCTGCATCCGCAGAGATTCCACCCTGGAAGATTGTAGGGATAGACTCTCTTCAGCACGCGCCGTAGCAGCCCGTTGCTCCTCAAGCTCCTTTTTGAGGGAAACAAGTTTCTCCTCATTTAGCGCAAGAACAGCTTCCGCCTTGGCGATAATGTCCCGAGTTCTGAGGATGACTTGCTCCGTGCTCTGCACACTGAGCTCAGATTCCCTCGAATCTCGGCTAATTTTTGAAATTCAGCCTTGGAATATTCAAGGTCACGGACCCCGGCAGTGATCTGCGCCTCCGCCTCCTGTCGCTCCGTTCCTGAGCAGTTAGGAGCCTAGTCAGGATGGCCTGGGCCTCACCGGAAGAACCAGCATCTTCCAAAGATTCCAGCTCCCGCAGGTTATCTCCAAGTTGCTCTACCACCTGCAGGCATGCTCTGGCAAGTGAAGGGCCTCCCGCCAATTCGACGCTCACGGCCATATTTTCAAGAAGCCTCTGGGCGAACTGGAAGGTGCTGTGTCCACGGAAGATGAGATCAATACATGATCCCATCGAGGTGAAGAATTGTTGCACCATCTGACGTGCCAGCTCCCCCATGTCTTCACCACCTAAGAAGCTTCCCGACCCTTTTCTGTCACGGGATAAGGGATATAGGGCGGGTCTTCTCGCACAAGAGCCGTGCCGGCCGTCGATGTGGCAAGAGCAAGACTACCCACTGGCGCTTCCTGGAGCGCCGCCTCTGCAGGAGCCTCCACGACCAAGGAAGGAGTTGTAAGCACAACCTCTTCAGAAACCTCCACCGAGACCTGAGCCGTATGGCCTTCTGGAGGGGTGCCGATCATCGAACTCCCCACCTGAGCCCCCTCAGTCAGAGCTGCCTTACTAGGTTCGAGGTCCAGAGGCGTCAAGTCCTGTAAAAGGGGAGTCTCCTCAGCATCAGCAGTAGCCTTCTCCACCGGCGGAGTGAGAGCCTCCTCAGCCTCAATGGTTGTTTTAACAGAGGGCAAAGGGGAAGGCTCCCCAACTTCAACAGCTACCCCCTCCGAGGTTATCTCAGCGGCCGAAACCTCAATCCCCTTGGGCTGGGTCAACTCTGTTTCCATCGCCTCGATATGCGAGGAAGTTATACCTTCAGCAGGGATTATCGCCAGCGGTAACGCAGTCGATGATTCACCCCCGTATATTTTCTCCTCCGAGATGTGGAAGAATTTGCTCTGATCAGGAAGAGCGGGTTCATCGCCATGGTCGACTTCATCTTCAAAGTCACTTTCTCCCGATGACGAAGAAGACGATAGCGCCACACGAGGAAGCTCTGCAACAGGAGCCTTACCCCCAATCACCCCAGTGGTAGGAACTAGGGTCAACTGCCCGAGGATTGGAAATAAAGACGCTAGGAGACCCCGGCTGCTGTACCTCGTCTCTCCCTTCATGAGCAGGAGGAAATTTGGGCTGAGTTGAGATTCCTGGAATCTCGACATCCTCTTCGCCCATTATGTCAATCTCCGGTGACTCAGCATCACCAGCAATAAGGGGTCGCTCAACAAGCTCCCCTTCCTCCACGGTCTCGCTGCGTGACCTAGGAGCACGGACCAAGCTTGGAAAATCTTCATCTTCCAGCGGTTCCTCAACTCTAACAGGGACACCTTCAGGAGGAACCTCAACTCCAGCAGAGATAGCTCTGGATGGAGAGACTTCAGCCGTTAAGTCCCTCCGAGCCTTCTTTGGGGCAGGCTCAACTACAGAAGCAGAGCGTCGACGACGCTTCCTCGCCAATTGCTTCGACCTCCTTGCCGGTCGCGGCTCCACTCTCATTGCTGGTGGCTCCGCCCTCGTCGCTTGCGGCTTTGCCCTTGCCGGTCGCGGTGCCGCCCTCACTACTGGGGGCTCCCTCCTCGATCGTTTCTCGACCTCCCTCTGAGCTTTCAGGTACTGGTCGAGGAGTTTAGTACGTTTACTGGATTCAGACCTCTCCTCGAGACTGGCATTGATACTCCAAGACATGAAGACTCCGGAATAAGATCTGGCGTCTGGCCGGCTTGGGAGTACCAAATACAGAAGCTGAAGCTCATACGGCACTTAGGCGCCTCGTCGGGTAGATGGAACGTTGCTCCCGTCCCTCCAGCCACACTGTAATACCAAGCCCGAGCGCCTTCGAACAGGTTCCCGTCAAAGGCAAGTTGAGCATTGGGATTCCCGACGTAAAGCTGATCATAGCCAAATTGTCGGGCAAAACGACTTGGCATATACGGTTCGATAGTGCAGGAAGTTCCTTGGCGAAACAGAACATATCCTGGTCGTATATTGATCAACCACCAGAAGGCTCCAGCAGGCAATTGCGAGAAGTCATCCCGCCCAGCTACATCCGTGAACAGCTCCCCGGGGCTGCACCTTGAACCTCTGGAAAGCAGCGGTTGAGCTGGTAATTGGTGGCACAGGAAAGACGCTTCCTAATGTAATACAGGTAGGTGTCATGCCACTCTGAACGTTCCAGCCGCTGCACAAATGGGATATGATCCACGCTCCCACGCGCCGCCGTCATTAGAGATGGGCAATGCATCACGTACCAAGCCATGAGGTACGTGTAAGGCAGCTCAATCCGCGGGTTGGGGTGCCTCACCGTCGGTTTCCCCTCTGAGTCGGTATACGGCTCCCCACGAGAATTAGCAGTCTTTGGGGGTCCGCAGAAGCTCTTGGTCAACACCCGCAGCCCGCTTTGAATACCAGCCACCACGGCGGGAAGAAGGGCTATGGGGTGGCCATGAGCCAAGAGTACCGCCGGGTACACCACATCTGCCACAATAACTCATGTGGTAGCGTGGGCACCACACACCTCTTCAGCCACAACATCAGGAAGCCCGCCAACAGCGCCTGATCAGAAATAGGGGTCCGGGCTTGATGGTGAAAGCTCTCAAAGACCAAGTCAGGGTCGAAGCCGTCCTCGTTCGACTCCGTGGTGTAGAACTTGTCAGAAGCTGCGTCGATCCTGTCTTCAACTTCCCCACCAGAACTAGGAGCTAGTCGGATTACTGGGAGATCTTTATTGCTGACATTATTAAACAGATAATCAGCCCAGGATAGTTGCTTGACGCCTCCTGACCTCCAGGCAGTTGTCTGACCGCAGATGTAGAAATGACACATTACCTCCCAGTAGGTCTCATACACTTGAGGAGATTCTTTTTCCAAAAGGCGCAGCTCCCTGGTGGTTGGGACAAATTCCTCGTAAGGAATATCCCCCGACGACAACCCGGAGACCTCATACAACTCGTGTAGGGCAAGGCCCATCTCTCGACCGGAGTAAAGAATGTCCCCGTCCGAGGATTGTAGCGCTCCAGAATCCCAAAGAAGTTATGGGAACTCATCGGGACGCCCCACTGCACGGCCCTGACTGCTGGGTACAGCCCCACACGCTTCAGCGGCCCCTCAAGATTGGTAAGGACAAAACCCAACATCCTACCCCACCAGTAATTCTCTGGAGAATGGACCCATCCATACGCACGGAAGTCGACAGGATAGTCACCCCCTGCCTCTATGAAGGAATTGAGGAAGGTGGTAGCAAGCTCCGGGATCTCTCCAATTGGGATTTCAGGCTTGGACGACGCAGGGAACAGTCCGACAATTGACCCGTCATGACTATCATGGCGGTCTACCTTTTGGAGGCCAAAGTCACCAAGGGCGATCTCAGGGATATACTGGGAAATGTCCCATTCCATCTTTCGGGGAACAGACATGTGTTGAAAGTAGGACATCGGGAACATCCTCTCCATGTCTGGAAGAAAGAATCTTCCGCCCTTTATCTCACGGAGCCATTTATAGGTCCCCTCAGACACACGACGGCCATCATCATAGATATGATCCCCAAAGAAGAAGGCAGGCTTCTCCAACCTGACACCGTCATCCGTTTTGAGCGCGGCATCGGTCATAAGTGCCCGGAAGGTTCTCCTGTTAACATTAGAGAGCCTGCGATCCAGCAACTGGTCAGCAGTCACGGGGACACTCATTCTTTGCACAAAGGTCAAGCCCCGGTCGGCACCACCCACGCGGCCAAAATGGTGCATCTTGGCAAGTGAACCTGAAACATGCGGCACTGCAAAAGAAAAAGACACTTGGTCAGATACTTTGCCAAAAATAAGGGAAGACGCTAAGTGTTCATAATTCAAAACGCAGCCGAGACATTGGACGCAGGAGTTATCATCCGCGTCCAGACCTGCGAACTTGCACCAAAACGCAGAAGAGATACTGGACGCAGGAATTTTTCGAAATCCGCGTCCAGACCTGCAAAGCTGCGTTCTGCAAACCAAGACTTATGAAAATTCGAAGTACTTGGACTCAAACGCCAGATTCTACAAAATCGGTGGTTGAAGACACAGAACGCAAGGATCAAATCCGCGTTCTGCAAACCAAGACTTGTGAAATTTCAAAGTGCTTGGACTCGGACGCCAGCGCCTGATGGCACAAAACGCGGCACAGAACGCATGGATCAAATCCGCGTTCTGCAAATCGCGTCCAGAGACCTTCACAATTAGAAATATTCTAAGTAAAGGACCCAGAGTGCAGAGTTCACCAGCGTCGGATCATCAGGCCCGCGCCCCGGTTATCATCTCAAGGACAGCGTCCGAGAATCAAACACGATCTTGTGTTAAAGGTCCTTAGGGTTCTATGAACATGTTTCAATGGCGGAACCCACACCGAAGGTACATTTTTACCTCGGAAAACACCCTCTGCGCAGAGGAAGCATCTCTCTCGGCCTCGGCGACGGTCGCCCTTGAGGTCGATGCAGTCGGTTTTGTCTTGGGAGCCATTGAAGATCAAGAAATCCGAGCGAGGAGATGAATAGTTGAACAGAGAAGGAAGTTCTTTTTCTCAGAGAATGCGTTCGTTCGGAGAAGAAGATACATCTCTCCAACTGTTGCCTTTTATAGGCACGGAGATTCGCGAAGATACGCAGCGTTTGGCCCAATAAACGCTGCAGCGAATCGCTGCCTGACGCGTGGAGCCAAATCATTGTTTGAACAGGGAAGATCATGCGTCGCGACCCCGCCACAAGTCAGAAGTTGACACGTGGAGCAGTTCATTTAATGAACCGGGAGATCCGCGCGCCAAAAGGCGAAATCTCGCCGTTTCCCCAGGCCAGCTGGCGGCGTAATCATGACATGGCACAGGTGCGCGCCCCAAAGTACGCGGCTCTTCGGTGGACATGCCCCGTCAGCATCATCATAAATGCACCCAGAAATCGCGTCTGCATTTCAAGAGATGCGTCTCTCCAAAGTCCGCGTCCCCTCAAACAGGCCAAACATCGCGTCTCGCTAAGAAGTCGCGTCTTTAAAGCAGTCTCTGCTTTTTCAAAAGGGAACCTGCGTCCAGTCTCCTGCTTCTGCAGGTCAGTTCAACAGTACACTGACGCAAACAGACAACCAACCACTCCCGGCCAAAAGCGCACCCGTGACAGACTAAAAGCAATCGGGGAGGTCTAGACTGTGTATCTAGACACTCAACACGATCAACTCTGACGGCTTCAAAGAGTTCAACAGTACACTCACGAAGACCAATTCCAGATAAGATCAAACCCGAAGCATCAACAGTCCAGTCATAAACGCGAACACGGCTAAGATCCAAAGTATTCCGAAATCCGTCCCATTCAACTGCGGAATATCAGAAACTTTGGAGGGGGTTCTGTAGGCTGTCTAAAAATGACTAACAGACCAGCCATTAAGGAAGCAGAGTCTCAAGCTCTAGACGCGAGGAATCGATGCTCGCGTCTCAGCATTAAGACGCGTTGGCTCTACACCGCGTCTCAACGTTCAGACGCGTCGGCCCGAAGCCCGCGTCTCAGCATCAAGGCGCGTCGGCCCGACGCCCGCGCCTCAGCATCCAGACGTGAAGGCCTGAAGCCCGCGTCTCAAACTTCAAGGCGCGTTTGGCCCGACGCCCGCGTCTCAAACTTCAAGGCGCGTTTGGCCCAACGCCCGCGTCTCAGTTGCAACTGCCCTGATTGCGGGGCCAGTCACCGCGCATGTAGCGGGTAGTGGCCCCTCATTCGGGAGCGTTTTCAGGAGGCACCTTCACCCCCTGAGACCCCTATAAATAGCCTTGTTTGCTATGAGGAGGGGGCGAAGATCGGAGTTTTGAAGGGAGAGAGCTTTGAGATAAGGCATCATCAAAATCGATCCAGGCAAGAGGATCATCAAGAGGGAAGCACGACTCTTCAGCGAGCTTACTGAGTACTAGCCGCTCTTCGCCTACCTCCTCTTTGAGAGTTTTGGTAGACGGAGCTGAGTTACTCTTTCTACCGACCGAAGAGAAGACCCCCGACGGTCCAGGACGGTCATCTGGTCAACGGAGAACAAGATTCACTCTCCATCGCCACACGAAGAACCCAGCTTTGAACAAAGGGAAGATTCAGACATCCTCCCTCCCTTGTAACTGAAAAAGAGGGAAGAGTAGTTCTTTTGGTTGTAATCGTTTCGCTTGAATCAAGGAAATCTTTTACAGCTAAAACCACTTTCTCCGACCACCAAATTTTCCGGCCCCTACAATGATATTTTGGAGCACAATGAGATTTTATCCTCAAGATTGGATTGTGTTTTCAAAGAAAACCTTACTTTGAAAAATAAAATGATTCTATTACTAAAGAATTGAATTTGGTTTTGTCTAAAAATGAATCTTTGCAAAATGATATTGATTTGCATGTTTGCCATGCTAGCATTGCTTCTACCTCTAGCACTTCTATTGCATGCTCTACTTTATCTTCTAGCATAGAAAAATGATATAAATGTTTTGAAAAAAAGTGTTGATTGTTTGGGCTCCACTTTGAGCCAATGTGCTTTAAACCACACTCGTTTGGAATCCTTGGTTCGCAAGAAACAAGTTCCAACTATGCATGCACACCCCACACGGCATACACATGCTCATCACGGACACAATCATAACACGTATGCTCATGTGTACACTTGTACACATTGTGGTCGAAAAGGCCACCTTGCTAGATTTTGCTATGATAGATTACATATTGAAAATTTAGCAACTAATCTTGTTTGGGTTAGGAGAGATACTAAACCCCGTGGACCCACAAGAAAATGGGTACCAAGATCCACCACTTTGATGTTTGATGTAGGTGGAGGCTCTCGCATAACGTGAGAGTTTTGGTGCCTTGAGGTGGATGCGTTCTAAGCCTAAAAGAGAATCATTTGATGCTTCACACTCAAGGAGATTAGGTGGAGAGGACCACCATTGGTTTGGGGAACTAGAGAAGGATCTTCATTGTTTTGGTATCATTCTCTAACTCCCATTTTATTTGCATGCTTTACATGTTCATCTTTTAGCATGATATGTTTTGTAGTTCATTTTGCTCATGCTATGTTAATTAGAATAGAGATATACATGTTTAGTTATTTGAGCACCCATGTTTCTTATGGATTACATTTAGTGTTCTCACCTTGTTAAATCTAACATGTATGCCTAGATCTAATGCACATGCATATGCATAATGATCAAATGATATTCATGATTCCATGATTTGTGTTTTAATGATTCATGTTTTGATTGAATGATAATTATCATGACTATTAGAACATGTGGATTTGTATTATGATCATATGGATGTTTATGATATATCTTGTGTGCATTTCATCATTGCATACTATTCATTCTTTGATCGATCAATTCTCATACAACAAGGTTGCACTGCGCACCTCTAACCCATTCAAGGGGAATTGTGAGGAAGGAGTTCAGAACCCTTCACGGGGTATACGGCTCTTAGTCTTGTTTTGAGAGATCGTTGCATCATACATCCATTTTAGTCATTAATACTTCATATTTTTGATTATTATGACTATATTTAGCATATTGATTTTTAACCCGTTTATGCTTCATGTTTTGACTACTTGCTTGAATGATAGTTTTCATTAAGACTAGGATTTATATTTGTACAACTAGTGAGCTACAAATAAACCTTTATATATGTTTGTGCTTAAACGCTCATTTGTATTCATTTGATGTACTAGTATACTCTAGCTTTGATGATTCATGCATTTGACTTGTATTCACATTTGTGTTTTATGATTTTGAGTTTTGACTTCATGTATATGTCTATTTTGTCCAAACTATTAGCTATACATGTACATCCTTGAGCCACGTGCCTTCATGCATATACACTTGTGGACTCACTATGTTTGGGATATGTATGTATACTTTAGTTTGTACATGACATACATATGCCTTGAAGTTCAATTCGTTTTGATGATTTTCATATTTTTAAGTAATTTCTATCAATAATGAAAATCTAAGTTTTCATGTGTTCGTGTTTTTCAAAGGAATTTCATTTGAGTTTGAATGCAAAATTTTCATGACAATGTATTTCACATTACACTTGTTCACTCAATTTATTATGTTTCTCATGATTGTGTTTTCATGAGTATGATATGGACTTTATGGAATTCGAGTGTTTAGTGATCATGTGATTTCATGTTTCATGAAAAATATTTCTGTGTTATTCCTTACTTGAAGGATTTCTACTAGTTTTTTCAAATTTTCATAAACTAGTTCATATTCTTCATGAGGTAGAGATTTTCAAACAAACTATAATTTCAAATCTATTTTTGAAAACCCCTACCATCTATGGGCGGTTGGATGGGAGATCATGTTCATGTATGCTTTATAATGAAAATCATTTTAAACTTGTACATGATTGGGTGGTAGTGAATATGAGATATACACTTGCATTTATTGTTGTTTTCAATTGGTATCATTGAATTCTTTCAATTGGTATCAATATGACATCTTTTTGTATACTCATATATGTTTGTATTTTATATATGTATGCTTCACTTTATATAGTATCAAATTTCAATTGATACCTATCTTTCACATACATATATAGATGATTTATTTGTGCTTCAAGATATCACAAATTTTTGTTTATGCTTAGCTTGAACTTTTCAAATTAAACTATGTTAAAGCAAATTTTCAATTGATTTAATTTTCAATTGGTATCTTGTGTTTTAAAGAATAATAGTTTCATTTGATATCAAGATTTGTTTTTAAGAAAATTCAAAATTAGTATTGTTTAATTCCAAAATTGGTATCTAGTTTGTTTGTTTACAATTGGTAGGTTATTTGTTTACTTACTAATTGGTATCAAGATTTTCATTTTTTTTGTGTTTTTCAATTGGTATATGTTCTCGTTTTGATTTCAATTGATTTGTTGTTTTTCAATTGGTATCAATAAACACTTCATTGCCACATTTTTTTAGTATCATATTTGATTTAACCCTTTATTAGTTCTTTGCTTTGAACAAAAAGGGGGAGAAAAATTTATTTTTTTTGCTTTTATTTTTAACCCTTTTGATGATTGACAAAAAGGGGAGAAGAATTAGAATAAGTTTTATATGCTATTTTGTGTTTGCATATAGTTTACATTTGATGAAAAGTAGCCTTGTTTATGTGCATGTTTTATGTTTCATTTTTTTATTTTTTTATTGGTATCAGAGCATGTTTTGATATTGTTTTAAATACATATAAACGTGTTATAAGAACATTCATTGCATATCTTATATGTTTTATTGTTATGCATGAGTTAAGGGGGAGCTTATTTGAAACTTTACTTTAATCCATGCATATATAACTCCATGAGTTTTGTCATCATCAAAAAGGGGGAATTGTTGGCCCAAAGGCTTTCCACTCTAGTTTTGATGATGACTAACTCATGTAGTTATGTGTACTAATAATCTTGTGTTTTAGTCTCAGATCATTAATCAAGATATTAGTTGGTGTTTAGCTTCAACAAGATGATTTGGAAGCTTGCACATGTTGATTCAAGAGCCCGCGCATCAAAGATGATATATTGCAATTGCTCGGTGAATCAAAGGAGTTTTTGGATCGAGTCAACTTGGAGATTGCGCTCTACAAGAAGACTTAGGTATCCATAGTTTTTAGTTTGGGTTTAGATTTTAATTGTAAAGATTAGTATAGTATGATAAGCTCAAGTTCACAACACACATGTTTCACGTTTTGAATATTATTTTTCGGTTTTTGGTTTAACCGATCTTGGTTTTCATGAATAGATTTTATATCAAAACAAGTTTACATGGTTTAGTGTATATATGATTTGCTCTATATACATGCATGCTTCTATTGCTTAAACAAACTTAGTTTGATATTCTATTCATGTGTTTTATGTTTTGGTATTTTTATCAAAACATTATTTTTGGACTTAATGACAAAAATCATGATATATATATGTTCCTTGTATATTGAATTTCTATTCATATACAATATGCTTCAAAGTGTTTAAATATCATATTTTTGTATCATGGATGAGTTTTAGACAATGTGTATTTTCTATTCAAAATACAAGGTTTCAGAAAATACGGTTTTTGGTTTTTGGCAAAATTTCTATGACACAAAAATAGTCAAATATGTTTGAAATTTGTGTTAGGATTTTTAACACAAGTTGGTATTTCATATAAAATGATAAAACTATTTTTGTGGAATTTTAGAGATTTTGTGAGATTTATTGGAATATTTTTTACCACTGTTTTTCTGACCCATTTATAGGCTGACAGGCCTGGTCGGTCGACCGAAAGCGGTCGACCGCACCAAAGGCCGGTCGACCGGTTCGGTCGACCGACGTGCACAGACCTGTGCACGTCTGCAGCCCAATGGGCCGGCGACCGAAGCGGTCGCCGACGGAGAGCTGTTTGCTCTCAGGAATTTTCGGTCGACCGGACCGGTCGACCGGCAGCTGTAACGTTCGAAAATTCGAACGTTGGGCGGTCGACCGGGCCGGTCGACCGGCAGGCTATTTCTGGCATATATTCTGTAAACGGCTATTTTTCTAAATTGCCTATAAATACCCCATTTGAGAGAGTTTTTCTCTAAGAATTTTTGGGCTAAAATTTTCTATCTCTCTGGTGTTTTTGCTGCAATCAAAATAGGTTTTGAATTCAAAGTGAACAAATTTTTTGTGTTTTTGATTAGGGTTTGAAAAAACCAAAGAAAGGGATTTTGGGAAAAGCTTTTGAATTGAATCTCTATATCTTGATTTCTTTTATTTCCAAGATTTTCTTTGAGTTGCTGGTTTCAAATCCTTGGTTTTTCTCACACTTGAGCTAAAATCTACTATCTTGTCTATAGGATTTTTGTGGGAGAAAAGGAGATTGTTTGTGGTTGTTGCTTTAAACCACCAAGTAGCAAGAGATTGTTTTGTGGTAGTTGTTGGAAACCACTCAGTTGTAAACCTTACCTTTGTGTGGCTTTTGGGAGTTGTGTACTCCGGTGATTGTAACTGTCTGTGTGATAGTGAAGCTAGAATCCATCTGGGATGGCGGGGATGTAGAGCTGGGTGCTCGAACCTCGAGAACATATCTTGGTGTTTGCGTTTGATCGATTGGCTCTCACTATCTCTATCTCTATTTACTTTGTGCCTTGCATTACTATTCATATTGTTCATCATATTTGCTTGGCTTGGTTGTGTGTGCATCACTAGTTGATCACACTTGAGTGCTCATTGCATTTAGTGTTTTAAATTCCGCATTTAGTTCATAGATTAGCATGTCACCTATTCACCCCCCTCTAGGTGACTTTTCAGATAAAAATAGAATCTTTAGCTCAAAGTGAAACCCTAGAAGAGTTTCCAAAGTGATCTACTCTAACAAATCCGATCCCACGAGCAATCCAAACACTGTTCTGAGATCAACACACGATCCCACAAGCAGTTTCAACACGGCTCCGAGATCGACACACGATCTCTGCCGAACGAACCACTATGCTCTTGGAATTAACACACGATTCCATACCAAATCTGGGATGTTCTAATATCACTTGTTGCTCTTTCTAGAGGAATCCAAACGACGTGTCGTTCACCGAGATCAGTGTTCATAATGCTGAGTCAATCTCAAACTAACATGACACGAACAAAACAATTAAAGAGAAAGCGAGGAACATACAAATTTAACGAGGTTCAGCAATTTCCTACGTCCACGGGGCAGAAGGGGAGAGAGATCTTATTAATCAACCAATTACAAGATACAATAATTGGGGACAATATCTCTCTTTATATAGTCAGAGATTCCTTGAAGAAAAGAAAACCAACAGATCTGAATTAGAATCAGAAACAAACCCTGAATCATATTAGGAAACTGTCAGAAATACTCCTAGAACACGCGTTCTGATCGACCGACCGGTCGACCGGCTCCATGTTACGGTCGACCGCCTGGTCGAATGCTAGGCAAACACGCAGAGAGCCAACTCTTGTTAAATCTCTGCCGTAAAGTTGGTCGATTGTGCGGTCGATCGCTCCTCACGTGCGGTCGATTGCCCAGGCGACCGCCCAACCAGTTTCCTCCCCTGTGCACGTTACGTGCATGGCCGATCGGCCGACCCTCGTCTTCAGCTTGACTTGGGCTTCCATCATGCACCGTTGAACTCCGATCTCCGCGCTTTCTTCTCCAATGAGTTAAAAAAAACTCTACTAATACGATTTTATACTCACTCCCCACATTTAAATATTTAACAAATAAAAAAAATAAATAGTTACTTTACAACTAACAACATATTATAAATTACTCTCTCATTAAATGCTATAACTATATAGGTCCATCTCTTTAAGAGCTTCAATTGTATCCATGCTACATCTAATATATCATTCAATTTAATTGTTATTTAATTAATTATTTGTTTAATAGATTCTATTTTTTTTATTTGATAATCTACTAAGCATTTAATATCGTAATTTTATCTAAATAGTTTTTTTTATCTAAGTATCTTCTGTGATGATATTAGTTATTTACTGGGTAGAGTTATAATACACATAGGTGTAACTTAACTTACACACGCCTCTTTTCATCAAACAAAAAATATCTTTTAAACCTTGTGGGGACCACACGTTAGTTTTTGTTTGTATCTCACCAAGTAAATCTCTTGTGTGATGGAAAGAGGTATGTGTGCTTGGATGCATTGAAACATTACCCTTATTTATTTTCTTAATACGTGAGATGCACGTGCAGACAATCCAGCGTTTTTGAGGAAATAGTACGGTACGATGTCAGCAATACCTGAGGTCCGGCCCCATTCTTCTTTCCAAAAACCCGTTAGTCTTCAATATAACTTAAATGCCAGTTACTGAAATCTAATATTCTCCCAACCGCCAACCACCATACTCAGCTCTATATAAACCCCAGCCCTCCAGCAACTTGGATCACAGACACTGAGTCCATTTCCCTACTAAGAATTTCAAGATCATCTCGCTAGCTAGAATTACAATGGCTCGCTCTGCTGCTGCACTCCTCGCCCTGGCTCTGGCCCTGGCCTTGGTTCTGATTTCTGCCCCCTACGCCGAAAGCGCAATCTCGTGCGGGTCCGTGGTGTCCTACATAGGCCCATGCGTCAACTATGCCCGGGGCTTGGGCCCGCTGCCGGCCGGGTGCTGCAGCGGCGTCAGGTCACTCAATTCGGCCGCCACGACCACGCCGGACCGCCAGCAGGCCTGCAACTGCCTCAAGTCCGCTGCTTCTAAAATTTCCGGCCTCAAGCCCGCCCTCGCCGCAGGGATCCCTGGAAAGTGTGGCGTCAGCCTCCCCTACACAATCAGCACTTCCATCAACTGTGCTACGTGAGTCTAAAAATTAAATTAGATTATTTTGATGCAATTTTTTTTCCATTCCATCAATCAATCTTTGAATCTGACTTTGATTTTTCACTTACAGTGTGAAGTAAGCTCGTTCCTGTGCTCCTAGCGAGAGTGTGTACTATGTAGGCTTGGATGAATAAATTGGAGGCTCTCCTTGCACGCTCCACTGTGCAAGTTTGATCTTCCATCCTCGGTCTTTGCTTTGTGAATCTTTGTATGTTCTAGTATTGGGCGCCCATTATCGTGGCGTAGTGTGGTGGCGATCAGTATTGTGTTCTCGTCTCTTTATATATATCTATGTACTTGAAGAAATATTGCTCATTTAATTATCTGTGCGTGTATAATTGTTGTATTTTGTGATGGGAGTGTTCTTTTGCACTATCAGTGAGACCTTGCTTAACAATTAAAAGTATAGGTTAGGAAATAGGCTGGAAGCTTTCGAGTTTGAGGCCTCATCCACTCTCTCAAACAAACTGGAAAAAAAATAATAAAAACAAAAAATAGAAATAGAGAGAATTGAATGAATTTGATTAGTGAAAGTACTAGACTTAATTGAGTTCTATAAGTACAGAAAAAATCAGAGACAAAAGAAGAAAAGACGCAAAAAAAAAAAAAAAAAAAAAAAAAAAAAAAAGAGACACGAAACAAGAATTGTAACAATGAGTAACAAATGGGAGCTGTTACCCTGTTTCCATATATAGTTAAGGTAAAAACTTGAGGCTTCTTGGAGAAATATTTGTTTTTGGAACTGGGCCGGTCCTTGGTTTTATTGAGCCATAAGGCCCGTAACTCATAACTCGATTCTTTTTTTGCCATTTTTTTTTGGTCCCTACCTCCAGGAGATTTTTTTTTCTCTTGAAAAATTTGTGACTTCCAATCATTGAAAAATAATTTGAATCTTTTATCTATTATTTTAGGCTAAATTGCAAAAAAATTACCCTAAAGTTTCACTTATTTTGTCTTAAATACCCTATTGTATTTTTTGATGTATTATATAACACCAAGTATTTTTTAAGCAATTAAATACCTTACAGTGTTAACAACATCTGCAAAAGTACCAATATACCTTTGTTAATTAAACTTTCAAGTTTACAGCAACTCTTTTTCATCATTTCTTTTTTACTCCTTCCCTGAATTCTTTTCTGCCAGAACACAGTCCATTTATCCTTTTGAAATTCCAATTCAAAGTTTAAAATTTTGGCATTACATAACAAAAGTTGATCCGATTTTAGAAGAATTTTTACAGGTTTGAGTGTAATTTTAAGTATAAATTCTGCTCATTCAGTCTCTCGGTGATTTAGATCTGGAAACTTAACAAATTTTGCTGAATTTGAGGCTCAGACCAAAACCTCACAGTTCATTGTATATTTTGATAATTGTTCCAAAGTTTTAAAATATGTGATTAGAGAAAGGAAATTATTTTATTAATCGAAAGGAATTTTTGAATGAATTCACAAGCATAACCTAAAAGGGGAATAAAGAGAGATAATAATTCAGTAAAGCTCTTGGAACATTTCCTCCAACTAATAAAAACAATTGTGACAGCTCTTATGGAAGATTAATTGTCTAAGGTGGCGGTTTGCTAATTCGTAGCATTCATGCGGAAAATAAAAGTTAGGTTTTCTCATCTTTGCTTTGGCTAAAAGATGAAACTAAATTTAAATGGACAGACTTGCATCAAAATGCTTTTGTTGAACTAAAAGGAAATTCTGCCTGCCTATCCTCTTGCATCAAGAGCTCTCACAACTGATAGACCATACTGTAGTTTTGGGCTTGACTCTATCAATAGTATTCTCAGGTTTGCAGTAATGTGTTAGTACAAGTAATAAAGAGTTTTATACATATATCTGGTGCTTGCTCAACTAACATTGAACACTTGACAGTTGATTTTCTTCTAGGGCCTTAGTTTTCTAAGGTTTGCTAAGTGACAAATTGGATGTTTGCTCAACTTAGGAGCTTTAAGCTAGAGATATAACCAGGGACCTCCATGAAGATGCCAATGATTTTGTTCCAGGGAGAGAAGTAGAGTGGCAGATTAATACGACCAAGATAATGTAGGAAGAGAGAGGAAGTCGACGAAGTCGATGACGACAAGGAAGCAAATGCGCGGAGGAATCAGCAGCAGCAGTAGCAGCAGCTACCGGTCGACCGGACCGGTCGACCGGTGTGCACCAACGTGCACAGGCTGGTGCGATCGACCGCCCGGTCGACCAATTGACATTGCCTAACTCTCGGTTAGGTACGGTCGACCGGCACGGTCGACCGGTACTTGATTGGGAAAAAACAGAGATATAGTTTAAGGGTTAGAAGGATGTTATCTGAATGGGTGCGTGTCTCTGTCTTTCACAATATATCCGCGGTAGCAAGGGCTATGCGGGTCGAATCCACAGGGAGGAATGCGATGGAAGCTTTTCGGAACGATTTTCTCTAACAGTTAGCTTGAAAAAAAAGGATATTGATTGTGAGAAATAGTTTTAGAAGTATAGTTTACTAATCATCTATCACAACCAAAGTATTATTCTAAAAGAATAAACATCATATTGAATAAAGAATTATCTACCGTAGGGTTGAGAATCAAGAAAGATGAATAATATTGTTGTAAACTCTAATTCATGTGCACTAATAAAAATCAAACTATAATTCATCCTAATTTCAAAGCATAGCATAAGAAAAGTCTACTTAATATTATGCTATCAAAGTATTTAGATATGAACTATGAATAACCATTTAAGAAGTGCAACTTAAATTAGTTAAACTCAATTATTAATTTATCTTCAAGAAAACAAATTTTAATCTTAGGGTTTTTAATAATAGATATCAATCAATTCATCTTTTAACTAAACTAGGGTTGATCCAGAGATTAGCAAACTATAAGTTTTAATTAGTTAAACATATTTTTATTTTATTTTAATTTTTATTATCAATAAGAAAGGTTGCATGAAAATTAAAAGAAGAAAAACAATTAAGCTAAAGCAGAAAAAATAAATTGAATTGCAAAACAAGAAAAGTAAAAAGAATAAAGAACCTTTTTATTGGATGTCACCGGCCAACTACAAAGCTCTTCTTCTTCAAAATAACAAAAAAGAAAATACAAGAAATTTGAAAAGAAAAGAGTATCTAAAGGAAACCCTAAATTTGAGTCTCTCAGAGCTCTTCTTGAGCTTCTGAGATCTGCCTTGAGCTTTTGAGATCTGCCCTTCCTCCGTTGCTATGCAGGGGTATTTATAGGAGGAAACCAGAGGATAAGAAGCCTATGAAGATAGGAGGAGCAAAATATCTCTGAATTTGAATTCTTCTTTTATCTCCAAACTTGTTTTGACTTATCCGTAGAAGTTCAATTCTGTCCTGCAACTTGTTATCATGTTGATCGCTGAATATGGCTTATCCGCCAATTGAATTGGAATGTTTGATCAACATAAGAGTTGTAATACTTCAAGTCTTCTTTCTGGAGCATCTTGAATCATCAGATTTGAATATCTATAGCAAAAGTTATGATCTGAATACTAAAATATATACAGTCTGAATTCGAATTAAATTTAGATTTTCTCTCCTTTATCTTCATCTTGTGGTGCAAGCAACCTTTTTCAAATAGAAGTCCATCTTATCCTTTTCCTCCTCCTTTAGATTTGAATAGCAATTAGGAGTCCCACTTTATCCTTCTCTTTAGCAATTAGGAGTTCTATTTTTATCCTACCTCTTCCTCCCCGAGATTTTAAATTAATAATTTAAAATCCAAGTTTAGATTAAGTTAGATAAGATAGAAGCTTCTAAATTACTACAATTAATTATGCATGTGGTCTTGTGGACTTTTTTAGACTTTTGGGCTTTAATTGGGCTTCATTTATTTATTTTTTAATTACTCAAGGCCTGCACACATTAAACAATAAAACATTAGTAGTAGTGCCTAATAAAAGAATAAATAGGAAAATATGATGGTAAATGTAATGATAAATATGCACTTTTTACTACCTATCACACACCCACACTTATTTTTTTGCTCGTCCTCGAGTAAAAATAAAGAAAAAGAAAAAGAAACTAACCTATCCTAACTCACTTTCGTAGGAATCAAGCACGTGCAACAAGTCGTTAAACCTCTAGACTATCCTAGAGGACGAGTGTTGTCTCGTGAGGGTTTTCAGTGGATTACACCCACAAAATCCATAAAAGGAAAATGTTAGAGATTTAATGAATTTTATTTTGAAAAAGGAAAGAAATATTTGAAATATATTTGAAGAAACTAAATAATTTATAAGTTTTAAGATTATCATTTTTATTCATTCTTGAACTTAGTCTTTATGCAACAATTTGTTATCAATTTTAGATAAGGATTAAAATTGAATTTTTATATAGTCTCTTTCGTTACCCTAAGTCATATGCATCCTTGTGAATTTTTACTAGGGATTCTTAAACTTGGACTCTCATGCCTCTTTATTATTATTATTTTTTATATATATCTATATTATTTTTTTAATATGTATAACTCATCTAATTTTCTTTTGTGTAAGTATAAAGGCTTCTTGAGGCCCTCATATCTAATTAATTGACTATTAGATATGTTAATATCTAACTAATTGACTATTAGATATGCTAGTACATATATAGATAATATTTCTTAGTTTTCTTAGGCTTTCTAATCCACCCATGTAGCGAGCTTAAGGTCGGTGGCTACCAAACCGGTCGGTTTTAGGGCACCGGGTGAGAAAACACCCCACGGACTTAAGGACTCAAGTGAACTAGGCCACAAAACTAAGGTCTTAATTTATAAAATCACTTTTAGACATGAATACTTATGCTTCTTGAGGCACTTGTATCCAGCTTAATTAGTGAACTCTATTATATTTATTTATTTATTTATTTATTTTTTAAGGCACAAGGTCTTTGTCTTAGAATCCTAGATGTAGAAGTGTATTAGAAATGCACATTTCATTAAGGTAAAAATCAGCACTAATTAATTATTCAATTTTTCCTCCTATAGCTAAAAAAATCTAACAATTTATTTTATTTTGACCAACTTTTTAGAAATCATAATCATGATTTTCCTAATTCTTAAGATTAACTTGGATTTCTTTCAAAAGATAAGTCAAAATATTGTCCTCTTTTTCAAAAAAAAAATTTTTTTTAAATTTTTTAGTTAGTATCTAACTATGTTAGTAAATTTTATTTTTTTTAATTTTTTAGTTAGTATCTACCTATGTTAGTAAGTTAGTAAATCCTCCCCCACACTTATCTCATGCATTGTCCTCCATGTATGAATGAATGCATGTATGCATGAAAAAGAAGAAAGGGAAGGCAAGATGTGACCTCAAGGTGGTGGTTTCGGTGGTGGTCTGATTGGTCCACGAAATGCGGCCCAATCGAAATCTTCTGGATCATCAAGAAACCCATCTTTTAGGACCTCTTTCTTTTGCACATTGTTATTATCCCCCAAATGAATAGGATCATGCATGACCTTAATAGTGAAACAATCTTGGTTGTATGACCAATCTTGGATTACCATCTCAGAGTCATCATTGTCTACATCTTGATCCAACAATAGAATTTGATTTGATAAAGTGATTGATTTGGGCTTAAGAATAATAGGATTGGGAACCAATACTAGCTCAGGAAAATCAAATTTAAGTTCAAGAGTCGGGTGTGGTTCAAGAGTGAGCTCCAAATCAAAAAAGTTAAGTTCGTATTTATGATCCATTAAATGAATGTGACTATCCAAAATAGGTGATCCAATTTCATAATATACTGGTACTGGAATTAATGTTGGCTCGGGAATTGGGTCCAAATTGGGTAAAGACACCGGAGTCAACATAGATTCAAAGTTTGGAATTAGATCATAAAGTTGAGGATCGGGTTCACATTCACAATCTAATTCAATCTCATTGAAATTAAAACTAGCCAATTTGTCCAAGGATTGGGATTGATCAAGTTCATATTGATGTGATGAAATTGAATCTTGATCAAGGTCTTCTAGACACAATGATTCTTGGTTCCTATCAACTTGGTTGGTTAGTTCAAGGATGTTTGAAAGTCCAGAAATTTGCTCATTCATTAAACCTTGCAAACGATCCATTTTTTCTTCTAACCCATCGAATGGATCATTTGGCGACAGAGTCATGGATTCTATCTTCTTTTCCAAGTAGGTAGGTTCTTCTATTGGTGGTAGGGGAAAAGAAGTATATGAAGATGATGGTTGGAAAGGTGGTTGACAATATTGCTCAGGGGTGTTGTATCCCCATTGACTCGGTGAGGAGTATAGATGATTATTCCAATTCGTTTCATGAAATTGAGGTTGGGGTATGTGTTGATTCGGATAAGGCCAACTAGACATGCGTGGTTGGTTAAAATTATGATATGTCGGGTTGGTAATATCCAATTCAAAAGAGGTCGGGGTGTAATATGGATTACTATTAAATTGAAAAAATTATTGTTATAAGCCATATCACACAAACAAAGAAAAACAAATAAGCAAACAAATAAAAAGAAGAAAAAGAAAAAAAATCTAACCTAAGTTAGGGTAAACCTGGACCTAGACGACTCCTAACTTTAGACTATCTTTAGGAGGTATATTGCCGACCTTAACCACAAGTTAATCGGCCAGGTAGGTAGTAAGGTTGGTGGGAGGTTATCCATCAAAGACGTTCCTTAATTAAGTAACCACCAACCTTCGGGCTTTCGGCCCTTAATCTCCTTCCTAGACACCGATCTGGCAAGAGTTAATTTCGAACAACTACCTCCTTCAGCCAATCTCCTGCCAATCTCCTATGAGTCCGAGTTAACCTAAGGCCAGCATCTAGTCAATTTTTATTTTTAAGGTTAGGGTTATGAGTGCAACGGAGATGATTTGTGGGCCAAGGAAGGGTGATGAAATCCCCACCTTATCTTGTTTATGGGTTTTGCCCTTAAATTGATTTAGTGCACGTGTAAAGAAAGAAATAGACAAGTAGTCACTCAAAAGCAGTAAATCAGCCAAGGGTGCTTCCTAATCTATATGCAATGCGAACGTACCTTGTCGCCAGCACTCTTCAACAGAAATTTAAGAAAATTAAATAGACACGTGCCTATGATGCAAGAGTCTAATTTTTTTTAATTAGTCAACTAATAGGTTACTGTTAATTAATTAGCAGTATGTAGGGTGATCACAGAGAACTTATCAGAGCAGTAAACAAAACTTGCAATTTGCAGAAACATGCAAAAAATTCAGTCAGTAATTCACTACTATAGCCGCGAATACGCGGCTATTGCCGCGTTTGCGCGGCTAGATAGTAGGCTCTGCTGCTCTACCTTCTAGGGCAGAGGCAAAGAGTTGCTATATGTCCTTAGCTGCAGCTAATTTTTCTGTTATCAGATCCTGCAAACAAAAAAAAAAAAAATAATTAGTTTTTTTTAGAGAATATCGTACCGTTTCCTCCCCGGTAACGGCGCCAAAAATTTGATTGGGAAAAAACAGAGATATAGTTTAAGGGTTAGAAGGATGTTATCTGAATGGGTGCGTGTCTCTGTCTTCCAAAATATATCCGCGGTAGCAAGGGCTATGCGGGTCGAATCCACAGGGAGGAATGCGATGGAAGCTTTTCGGAACGATTTTCTCGAACAGTTAGCTTGGAAAAAAAGGATATTGATTGTAAGAAATAGTTTTAGAAGTATAGTTTACTAATCATCTATCACAACCAAAGTATTATTCTAAAAGAATAAACATCTTATTGAATAAAGAATTATCTACCCTAGGGTTGAGAATCAAGAAAGATGAATAACAATGTTGTAAACTCTAATTCATGTGCACTAATAAAAATCAAACTATAATTCATCCTAATTTCAAAGCATAGCATAAGAAAAGTCTACTTAACATTATGCTATCAAAGTATTTAGATATGAGAATAACCATTTAAGAAGTGCAACTTAAATTAGTTAAACTCAATTATTAATTTATCTTCAAGAAAACAAATTTTAATCCTAGGGTTTTTAATAATAGATATCAATCAATTCATCTTTTAACTAAACTAGGGTTGATCTAGAGATTAGCAAACTATAAGTTTTAATTAGTTAAACATATTTTTATTTTTATTTTTAATTTTTATTATGAATAAGAAAGGTTGCATGAAAATTAAAAGAAGAAAAACAATTAAGCTAAAGCAAAAAATAAATTGAATTGCAAAACAAGAAAAGTAAAAAGAATAAAGAACCTTTTTATTGGATGTCACCGGCCAATTACAAAGCTCTTCTTCTTCAAAATAACAAAAACGAAAATACAAGAAATTTGAAAACAAAAGAGTATTTAAAGGAAACCCTAAATTTGAGCCTCTCAGAGCTCTTCTTGAGCTTCTGAGATCTGCCCTTGAGCTTCTGAGATCTGCCCTTCCTCTGTTGCTATGCAGGGGTATTTATAAGAGGAAACCAGAGGATAAGAAGACTATGAAGATAGGAGGAGCAAAATATCTCTGAATTTGAATTCTTCTTTTATCTCCAAACTTGTTTTGACTTATCCGTAGAAGTTCAATTCTGTCCTGCAACTTGTTATCATGTTGATCACTGAATATGGCTTATCTGCCGACAGAATTGGAATGTTTGATCAACATAAGAGTTGTAGTACTTCAAGTATTCTTTTTGGAGAATCTTGAATCATCAGATTTGAATATCTGTTGCAAAAGTTATGATCTGAATACTAAAATATGTACAGTCTGAATTCGAATTAAATTTAGATTTTCTCTCCTTTATCTTCATCTTGTGGTGCAAGCAACCTTGTTCAAATAGAAGTCCATCTTATCCTTTTCCTCCTCCATTAGATTTGAATAGCAATTAGGAGTCCACTTTATCCTTCTCTTTAGCAATTAGGAGTTCTATTTTTATCCTTCCTCTTCCTCCCCGAGATTTTAAATTAATAATTTAAAATTCAACTTTAGATTAAGTTAGATAAGATAGAAGCTTCTAAATTACTACAATTAATTATGCATGTGGTCTTCTGGACTTTTTTAGGCTTTTGGGCTTTAATTGGGCTTCATTTATTTATTTTTTAATTACTCAAGGCCTGCACACATTAACAATAAAACATTAGTAGTAGTGCCTAATAAAAGAATAAATAGGGAAATATGATGGTAAATGTAATGATAAATATGCACTTTTTACTACCTATCACACACCCACACTTATCTTTTTGCTCGTCCTCGAGTAAAAATAAAGAAAAAGGAAAAGAAACTAACCTATCCTAACTCACTTTCGTAGGAATCACGCACGTGCAACAAGCCGTTAAACCTATAGGCTACCCTAGAGGACGAGTGTTGTCTCGGGATGGTTTTCAGCGGATTACACCCACAAAATCCATAAAAGGAAAATGTTAGAGATTTAATGAATTTTATTTTGAAAAAGGAAAGAAATATTTGAAATATATTTGAAGAAACTAAGTAATCTATAAGTTTTAAGATTATCATTTTTATTCATTCTTGAACTTAGTCTTTATGCAACAATTTGTTATCAATTTTAGATAAGGATTAAAATTGAATTTTTATATAGTCTCTTTCGTTACCCTAAGTCATATGCATCCTTGTGAATCTTACAAGGGTTTCTTAAACTTGGACTCTCATGCCTCTTTATTATTATTATTTTTTATATATATCTATATTATTTTTTTTAATATGTATAACTCATCTAATTTCTTTTGTGTAAGTATATAGGCTTCTTGAGGCCCTCATATCTAACTAATTGACTATTAGATATGTTAATATCTAACTAATTGTACTATTAGATATGTTAGTACATATATAGATATAGTAGTACTATTAGATATTTTTTAGTTTTCTTAGGCTTTCTAATCCACCCATGTAGCGAGCTTAAGGTCGGTGGCTACCAAACTGGTCGGTTTTAGGGTACCGGGTGAGAAAACACCCCACGGACTTAAGGACTCAAGTGAACTAGGCCACAAAACTAAGGTCTTAATTTATAAATCACTTTTAGACATGAATACTTATGCTTCTTGAGGCACATGTATCCAGCTTAATTAGTGAACTCTATTATATTTATTTATTTATTTATTTATTTTTAAGGCACAAGGTCTTTGTCTTAGAATCCTAGATGTAGAAATTGTTGGCCCAAAGGCCTTCCACTCTAGTTTTGATGATGATTAACTCATGTAGTTATGTGTACTAATAATCTTGTGATTTTAGTTTCAGATCATTAATCAAGTTATTAGTTGGTGAAAGCTTCCACACATCTTTCACATGTTGATTCAAGAGCCCGAGCGTCAAAGATCATATATAGCACTTGCTCGGTGGATCAAAGAGTTTTGGATCGAGTCGGCTTGGAGATTGCGCCCTACAAGAAGACTTCGGTACCTTAGTTTAGGTTTTGTGTTTAGATCAAAATTGTAAAGATTAGAATAGTATGATATGCTCAAGTTCACAACACACACGTTTCATGTTTTGGTTTTCGGTTTTTGGTTTAACCAATCTTGGTTTGCATGAATAGATTTTATATCAAAACAAGTTTACATGGTTTAATGTATATTAGATTTGTTCTATATCAAAACAACTATTTAGACAAACTTAGTTTGATAGTCTATTTCATGTGTTTCATGTTTTGGTATTTCTAACAAAACATAATTTTGGATTTAAGGACAAAAACTATGATATATATATGTTTCATGTATATTGGATTTCTATCCATATGCATCATGCTTCAAAGTGTTTAAATATCATGTTTTTGTATTTGGAAGAGTTTTAGACAAAACGTATTTTCTATTCAAAATCCAAGTTTTAGAAAATACAGTTTTTGGTAAAAATGATAAGACACAAAAATAGTTCATATTGATTGATATTTGAGCTAAACTTTTTACCACATGTTTATATATATCAATGCAAAATGATAAAACTATTTTTGGTGATTTTTAGGAGTGTTAAAAGATTTTTCAAAATATTTTTAAACTGTTTTCTGACCCAGTTTTCTGTTCCAGGCTTCAACCAGTCGACTAGTCTTCTGACAAGTCGACTTGGGATGAAGTCGGTCGACCGTGTCGGTCGACCGACGTGCACAGATCTGTGCACGTTTGGACGGTCGACCGTCAGGGTCGACCGGGTCTGAGAGCAGAGCTCTCTGTTTGTTTGGGTCGACCGGGGCGGTCGACCGGTAGCTGCCAACGGGAAAATTTGACCGTTGGACGGTCGACTGGCAGTGTATTTCTGCTGCCAACGGCTATAATTTTCTGGGGTCTATAAATACCCCATTTGTGAGAGTTTTTCTCTAAGAATTTTTGTGCGAATTTTTCCCTACTCTCTGGTGTTTTCACAGCAATCAAAAGAAGTTTTTGAACTCATATTGAACAATCTATTTGGAGTTTTTGCTAGGGTTTGGAAAACCAAAGAAAAGGGTTTTTGGGAAAAGAGTTTTGATTCATCATCTATATCTTGGTTTCAGTTTTTCCCAAGGATTTTCTTTGTGATTTTGATTTCCATTCCATTGGTTTTCTCCACACTTGAGCTAAAATCTACTATCTCTTCTATAGGATCTTTGTGTGGGAGAAAGAGATTGTTTGTGGTTGTTTGTTAGACCACCAAGTTAAAAACCCAATCTTTGTTTGGCTTTGTGCCTTGGGTTGTATCCCTCAAGTTGTGAGGTGATCCTTGTTTGCTTTGTGCTAATCCCTCAAGTTGTGAGGTGATTGTTTTGTTGGATTGGAGCTTGCCTCAAGGAGGAGGTTGTGGTTGTAAAGAGAGGAGTTGGGTACTCCTTGTGAGAGTTCTTTGTGGACTAGCTAGTGGATTAGAAATCCTTCGTGTGTCGAAGGCGGGGATGTAGAGCTGGGTGCTCGAACCTCGAAACATATCTTGTTGTTTGCGCTTGATCCATTGACTCTCTCTCTATCTCTCTCTTTACTTTGTGCCTTGCAACTATTCATATTGTGCATTCATAATTGTTTGGCTTGGTTGTGTGTGCATCATTTGTTGATCACACTTGAGTGTATTGCATTAAGTTTTTAAATTCCGCATTTAGTTCATAGATTAGCCATATCACCTATTCACCCCCCTCTAGGTGACTTTTCAATTGGTATCAGAGCCTACGCTCCTGATATTTAGGTTTAACCACCTAGGAGTGAGATCTTGGTTTGCTAATCTTCATTTGCATTGTTCATTTGCACTCATTTAGTTTGCACTCATGGATAGCCCTCCTATGTTTGACCATTTTAGACTTGATACTTGGAAGGCCAATATGAGTAGGCATTTAAAATCACTAGGTCATCTAGTTTATCAAGCCTCTACTCAAGAATCATTCCCTAATAGTAGCAAGCATAAAAAGGCTAATGCATTAGCACTTAGAGCACTTAGGGCATCTCTTAATGAACATCTTTTACCGGTGTTTAATCGTTATGACTCAGCTTTTGCAGTTTGGAGCATATTGACTTCTCCCGAGCTTCCAAGGATTATCAACAAGTTGAGAGGATCTAAGAGAGAAAAGTCCGAAGAGCATTGCTTCATGGTCCAAGGGAGTCACTCCCTTGAGGTACAATCGGACACTCAATTAGATGATAGCTCTAGTTCCTATTGCTATGGATGTTTAGAAGTTCAATCTTTAAATTTGGAACTTGCTCAAAAGCTTGAAAATATCTTGAAAAAACACAATCTTTTGAAAGAGGACAACCTTGTTTTGAAAAATGAATTAAAGGATTTGTGTTCTAATTTTGAATTGATTTTGCAAGAGAAGGAAGAGATCACTAGTGAACGTGACTCACTAAGATCTCAACTAGACCTTGCCCTTAATGAGATTGAAGGTTTGAAAAGCAAAAATGATTGTGATGATGTTGTGAAGCACAATGAGATTTTATCTTCAAAATTAGATTTTACTTTTAAAGATAACCTTATTTTGAAAAATAAAATTGATTCAATTACAAAAGAGTTGGATTTGGTTTTAAAGAAAAATGAATCTTTGAAAATTGAAATTGATTCTCATGTGTGCCATGCTAGTGTAGCCTCTACTTCTTGCACACCTATTGCATGCTCCACTTTATCTTCAAGCATTGAAAATGACATAAGTATTTTGAAGAAAAGTGTTGATTGTTTGGGCTCCACTTTGAGCCAATGTGCCATGAACCACACTCGTTTGAAATCCTTGGTTCGTAAGAAACAAGTTCCAACTTTGCATGCACACCCTACACGGCATACACATGCTTCCACGGACACAACCATGACATGTATGCTCATGTGTACACATGTACACATTGTGGCCGAAAAGGCCATCTTGCTATATTTTGTTATGATCGTATTTATCATGAAAATTTAGCAACTAATCTTGTTTGGGTTAGAAAAGAAACTAACCCCTATGGACCCAAAAGAAAATGGGTACCAAAAACCACCTCCTTGACTTTTGATGTAGGTGGGAGCTCTCGCATCACGTGAGAGTATTGGTGCCTTGAGGTGGATGCGTTCTAAGCTTAAAAGAGAACCATTTGGATGCTTCACTCTCAAGGAGATTTGGTGGGAGGACCACCGTGGTTTGGAGAACTAGAGATGCACCTTCATCGGTTTTGGTATCATTCTCTAACTCCCATTTTTAATTGCATGCTTTTCATGTTCATCTATTCATAGCATACCTTGTTTTATTGTTCATTATGCTTATATCATGTTGATTAGATTAGTGTTATACATGTTTAGTCACTTGAGACACCCATGTTTTATATGGATCTTATCTTTGTGTTCTCACCTTGTTTAGTACTATCATGTATGCCCTAAATCTAATGTACATGCATATACATAATGATCATATGGATGTTTATGATGTTTTGTTTTGATGACTCATGTTTTGTTTAGCATGTTGAATGCCATGTTTATTAGACCCTTGACATGCATGTATAGCTTATGAGATCACCCATGTTTATATGGACCCATATGTTGTGTTCTCACCATTTGTTTAGCTATTATGCACTTCATAGCTCTAATAGCATGTGGATTTACATAATGATCGTTTTATGTTTGTAATGATGATTTATGTCCCGTTTTATGCTTCATGTTTTGACTACTTACTTGAATGATAGTTTTCATTAAGACTAGAATTTATACTTGTACAACTAGTGAGCTACAAATAGACCTTTATATATGTTTGTGCTTGAACGCTCATTTGTATTCACTTGATGTACTAGTATAGTCTAGTTTTGATGATTCTTGCATTTGACTTGTATTCATCATTTTACATATTTTGTTTTAACTTCATGTATATGTCCATCTTGTCCAAACTATCATTTATACATATACATCCTTGAGCCACGTGCCTTCATGCATATACTTTTGTGGACTCATTGTGTTTAGGATATGTATGTATACCTTAGTTTGTACATGACATACATATGCCTTGAAGTTTAAATCGTTTGGATGAATTTCATGTTTTCTAAGTGATTTCATATTTATGATGAATTTCATGTTTGCTAGGTGATTTCACATTTATGATGAAGTTCATGTTTTTTTTTGATGATTTCAATTGGTGATTTCACATCTTAGACATATTTCATGTTTTCAATATTGAGCTTGATTGTCCATTTTCATGTTGATATGTTTCTCACAACACTTATACACTCACCTTATTTAATATTTTCTCATGACTTAGTTTTCATGAGTACAAATTGTGCTATATGGATTTTGAGTGTCTTAGTGCCATGTGGTTTACATGTGTCTTCATGAAAAATATTTTTGTTATTCCTTGTTTGAAGGATCTCGTTCTAGTTGATTCATATAACTAGTTGTGATATTCTTCCTTGGTAGTAGTTTTCAAACATACTATATTTGTAAACCTATTTTTGAAAACCCCTACCATCAACGGGTGGTTGGATGGGAGATCATGCTCATGTATGCTTTATAGTGAAAATCATAGTAAACTTGAACATGAAATGGGTGGTAGGTTATATGAGATATACACTTGATCTTATTGTTGTTTCAATTGGTATCATTGAATTCTTTCAATTGGTATCAATCTTGACATTTCTTGTGTACTCATATATTTCTATGTATGTATGCTTGCATTTCAAAGTATATCAATTTCAATTGGTATCTAATTTTCATACATATATATGTTTTATTTGTGCTTACTATATCCCTATATCTTTAAGCACAAGATTCTGTTTATGATAAGCTTGAGCTTCAACTTTGTTTCAATTGATTTAGTTTCAATTGGTATCTTAATTCGAGCCTTATCATAGTTTTTATTGGTATTTCATAAAGGGAGAGAAAATCTTGTATTTCTTCTTTCAATTGGTATTTAGTATTCCACTCCCTTACTTTATGATAGAGAATAATAATTTCAATTGGCAATAATTTCAATAGGTATCAAAATCAAATTTGTTTATATGTTTAAATCAACTTTGGTATTAAGATCTATGTTTAAGTTCAATTTGTATCAACATTTGTGTTTAGAACTTCAAAATTTGCAATGTTTAATTTCAATTGATATCAAGATTGTTTATTTACAATTGGTATGTTGATTGTTTACTTATCAATTGGCATCAAGATTTTTGTTTTTCAATTGGTATAGTTTCATTTTTAATTGGTATCAAAATGCACTTCATTGACACATTTTTAATTGGTATCATATTTGAGTTTAGACAAAAAGGGGGAGAGCATCCCTTGATTGATTCCTTATTTTGAATATAAAAAGAATATGTTTTTATTAGTTTTGTAAATAAGGGGGAGAAGAATTTCTTTTAATCGGTATATGTTTTGTTTTTAACCCCTTTGTTGATGATTGACAAAAAGGGGGAGAAGAATTTGAGTTTATATGCATATTTGTATGCATGTTTTATGTGTCTTTATATTAAGTTCAATTGGTATCAAAAGCATTATTTAAAGAACATGTTTAGTTTTGGTATCAAGAGCTTGTAAAAGAGATCATTAGTTTTGTTTTGCATATATTGAGTTTAATTGGTATCAAGAGCATGTTTATTTGTTTAGTTTAATTGATATCAAGAGCATGTTTATTTGTTTTTGCTAATTGGTATCTAAAACATGTTTATTTGTTTTTGAAAATTCATTGGTATCTTCCATTGGTTTCTAGAGCCACTTATTGTATTATGCATATCTATGCATGTTTCATGTTTTATAATTTCATTGGTATCTAGAGCCATTTGTTAGTTGTTTATCCTATGCATGAGTTAAGGGGGAGCTTCTTTAAAGCTTAACTTTAATCCATGCATATATAACTCCATGAGTTTTGTCATCATCAAAAAGGGGAGATTGTTGGCCCAAAGGCCTTCCACTCTAGTTTTGATGATGATTAACTCATGTAGTTATGTGTACTAATAATCTTGTGATTTTAGTTTCAGATCATTAATCAAGTTATTAGTTGGTGAAAGCTTCCACACATCTTTCACATGTTGATTCAAGAGCCCGAGCGTCAAAGATCATATATAGCACTTGCTCGGTGGATCAAAGAGTTTTGGATCGAGTCGGCTTGGAGATTGCGCCCTACAAGAAGACTTCGGTACCTTAGTTTAGGTTTTGTGTTTAGATCAAAATTGTAAAGATTAGAATAGTATGATATGCTCAAGTTCACAACACACACGTTTCATGTTTTGGTTTTCGGTTTTTGGTTTAACCAATCTTGGTTTGCATGAATAGATTTTATATCAAAACAAGTTTACATGGTTTAATGTATATTAGATTTGTTCTATATCAAAACAACTATTTAGACAAACTTAGTTTGATAGTCTATTTCATGTGTTTCATGTTTTGGTATTTCTAACAAAACATAATTTTGGATTTAAGGACAAAAACTATGATATATATATGTTTCATGTATATTGGATTTCTATCCATATGCATCATGCTTCAAAGTGTTTAAATATCATGTTTTTGTATTTGGAAGAGTTTTAGACAAAACGTATTTTCTATTCAAAATCCAAGTTTTAGAAAATACAGTTTTTGTTTTTGGTAAAAATGATAAGACACAAAAATAGTTCATATTGATTGATATTTGAGCTAAACTTTTTACCACATGTTTATATATATCAATGCAAAATGATAAAACTATTTTTGGTGATTTTAGGAGTGTTAAAAGATTTTTCAAAATATTTTTAAACTGTTTTTCTGACCCAGTTTTCTGTTCCAGGCTTCAACCAGTCGACTAGTCTTCTGACAAGTCGACTTGGGATGAAGTCGGTGTCGGTCGACCGACGTGCACAGATCTGTGCACGTTTGGACGGTCGACCGTCAGGGTCGACCGGGTCTGAGAGCAGAGCTCTCTGTTTGTTTGGGTCGACCGGGCGGTCGACCGGTAGCTGCCAACGGGCAAAATTTGACCGTTGGACGGTCGACCGGACCGGTCGACCGGCAGTGTATTTCTGCTGCCAACGGCTATAATTTTCTGGGGTCTATAAATACCCATTTGTGAGAGTTTTTCTCTAAGAATTTTTGTGCGAATTTTTCCCTACTCTCTGGTGTTTTCACAGCAATCAAAAGAAGTTTTTGAACTCATATTGAACAATCTATTTGGAGTTTTTGCTAGGGTTTGGAAAACCAAAGAAAAGGGTTTTTGGGAAAAGAGTTTTGATTCATCATCTATATCTTGGTTTCAGTTTTTCCCAAGGATTTTTTTTGTGATTTTGATTTCCATTCCATTGGTTTTCTCCACACTTGAGCTAAAATCTACTATCTCTTCTATAGGATCTTTGTGTGGGAGAAAGAGATTGTTTGTGGTTGTTTGTTAGACCACCAAGTTAAAAACCCAATCTTTGTTTGGCTTTGTGCCTTGGGTTGTATCCCTCAAGTTGTGAGGTGATCCTTGTTTGCTTTGTGCTAATCCCTCAAGTTGTGAGGTGATTGTTTTGTTGGATTGGAGCTTGCCTCAAGGAGGAGGTTGTGGTTGTAAAGAGAGGAGTTGGGTACTCCTTGTGAGAGTTCTTTGTGGACTAGCTAGTGGATTAGAAATCCTTCGTGTGTCGAAGGCGGGGATGTAGAGCTGGGTGCTCGAACCTCGAAACATATCTTGTTGTTTGCGCTTGATCCATTGACTCTCTCTCTATCTCTCTCTTACTTTGTACCTTGCAACTATTCATATTGTGCATTCATAATTGCTTGGCTTGGTTGTGTGTGCATCATTTGTTGATCACACTTGAGTGTATTACATTAAGTTTTTAAATTCCGCATTTAGTTCATAAATTAGCCATATCACCTATTCACCCCCCCTCTGGGTGACTTTTCAGAAGTGTATTAGAAATGCACATTTCATTAAGGTAAAAATCAGGACTAATTAATTATTCAATTTTTCCTCCTATACCTAAAAAAATCTAACAATTTATTTTATTTTGACCAAGTTTTTAGAAATCATAATCATGATTTTCCTAATTCTTAAGATTAACTTGGATTTCTTTCAAAAGATAAGTCAAAATATTGTCCTCTTTTTCAAAAAAAAAAATATATTTTTTAAATTTTTTAGTTAGTATCTAACTATGTTAGTAAATTTTTTTTTAAAATTTTTTAGTTAGTATCTACCTATGTTAGTAAGTTAGTAAATCCTCCCCCACACTTATCTCATGCATTGTCCTCCATGTATGAATGAATGCATGTATGCATGAAAAAGAAGAAAGGGAAGGCAAGATGTGACCTCAAGGTGGTGGTTCCGGTGGTGGTCTGATTGGTCCACGAAATGCGGCCCAATCGAAATCTTGTGGATCATCAAGAAACCCATCTTTTAGGACCTCTTTCTTATGCACATTGTTATTATCCCCCAAATGAATAGGATCATGCATGACCTTAATAGTGAAACAATCTTGGTTGTATGACCAATCTTGGATTACCATCTCAGAGTCATCATTGTCTACGTCTTGATCCAACAATAGAATTTGATTTGATAAAGTGATTGATTTGGGCTTAAGACTCAGGAAAATCAAATTTAAGTTCAAGAGTCAGGTGTGGTTCAAGAGTGAGCTCCAAATCAAAAAAGTTAAGTTCGTATTTATTATCCATTAAATGAATGTGACTATCCAAAATAGGTGATCCAATTTTATAATATACTGGTACTGGAATTAATGTTGGCTCGGGAATTGGGTCCAAATTGGGTAAAGACACCGGAGTCAATATAGATTCAAAGTTTGGAATTAGATCATAAAGTTGAGGATCGGGTTCACATTCACAATCTAATTCAATCTCATTGAAATTAAAACTAGCCAATTTGTCCAAGGATTTGGATTGATCAAGTTCATATTGATGTGATGAAATTGAATCTTGATCAAGGTCTTCTAGATACAATGATTCTTGGTTCCTCTCAACTTGGTTGGTTAGTTTAAGGATGTTTGAAAGTCTAGAAATTTGCTCATTCATTAAACCTTGCAAACGATCCATTTTTCTTCTAACCCATCGAATGGATCATTTGGCGACTGAATCATGGATTCTATCTTCTTTTCCAAGTAGGTAGGTTCTTCTATTGGTGGTAGGGGAAAAGAAGTATATGAAGATGATGGTTGGAAAGGTTGACAATATGGCTCAGGGGTATTGTATCCCCATTGACTCGGTGAGGAGTATAGATGATTATTCCAATTCGTTTCATGAAATTGAGGTTGGGGTATGTGTTGATTCGGATAAGGCCAACTAGACATGCGTGGTTGGTTAAAATTATGATATGTCGGGTTGGTAATATCCAATTCAAAAGAGGTCGGGGTGTAATATGGATTACTATTAAAATTGAAAAAATTATTGTTATAAGCCATATCACACAAACAAAGAAAAACAAATAAGCAAACAAATAAAAAGAAGAAAAAGAAAAAAAAATCTAACCTAAGTTAGGGTAAACCTGGACCTAGACGACTCCTAACTTTAGACTATCTTTAGGAGGTATATTGCCGACCTTAACCACAAGTTAATCGGCCAGGTAGGTAGTAAGGTTGGTGGGAGGTTATCCGTCAAAGACGTTCCTTAATTAAGTAACCACCAACCTTCGGGCTTTCGGCCCTTAATCTCCTTCCTAGACACCGATTTGGCAAGAGTTAATTTCAAACAACTACCTCCTTCAGCCAATCTCCTGCCAATCTCCTATGAGTCCGAGTTAACCTAAGGCCAGCGTCTAGTCAATTTTTATTTTTAAGGTTAGGGTTATGAGTGCAACGGAGATGATTTGTGGGCCAAGGAAGGGTGATGAAATCCCCACCTTATCTTGTTTATGGGTTTTGCCCTTAAATTGATTTAGTGCACGTGTAAAGAAAGAAATAGACAAGTAGTCACTCAAAAGCAGTAAATCAGCCAAGGGTGCTTCCTAATCTATATGCAATGCGAACGTACCTTGTCGCCAGCACTCTTCAACAGAAATTTAAGAAAATTAAATAGACACGTGCCTATGATGCAAGAGTCTAATTTTTTTAATTAGTCAACTAATAGGTTACTGTTAATTAATTAGCAGTATGTAGGGTGATCACAGAGAACTTATCAGAGCAGTAAACAAAACTTGCAATTTGCAGAAACCTGCAAAAAATTCAGTCAGTAATTCACTACTATAGCCGCGGATCCGCGGCTATTGCCGCGTTTGCGCGGCTAGATAGTAGGCTCTGCTGCTCTGCCTTCTAGGGCAGAGGCAAAGAGTTGCTATATGTCCTTAGCTGCAGCTAATTTCCTGTTATCAGATCCTGCAAAAAAAAAAAAAAAATAATTAGTTTTTTTTAGAGAATATCGTACCGTTTCCTCCCCGGTAACGGCGCCAAAAATTTGATTGGGAAAAAACAGAGATATAGTTTAAGGGTTAGAAGGATGTTATCTGAATGGGTGCGTGTCTCTGTCTTCCACAATATATCCGCGGTAGCAAGGGCTATGCGGGTCGAATCCACAGGGAGGAATGCGATGGAAGCTTTTCGGAACGATTTTCTCTAACAGTTAGCTTAGAAAAAAAGGATATTGATTGTAAGAAATAGTTTTAGAAGTATAGTTTACTAATCATCTATCACAACCAAAGTATTATTCTAAAAGAATAAACATCTTATTGAATAAAGAATTATCTACCCTAGGGTTGAGAATCAAGAAAGATGAATAACAATGTTGTAAACTCTAATTCATGTGCACTAATAAAAATCAAACTATAATTCATCCTAATTTCAAAGCATAGCATAAGAAAAGTCTACTTAACATTATGCTATCAAAGTATTTAGATATGAGAATAACCATTTAAGAAGTGCAACTTAAATTAGTTAAACTCAATTATTAATTTATCTTCAAGAAAACCAATTTTAATCCTAGGGTTTTTAATAATAGATATCAATCAATTCATCTTTTAACTAAACTAGGGTTGATCCAGAGATTAGCAAACTATAAGTTTTAATTAGTTAAACATATTTTTATTTTTATTTTTAATTTTTATTATGAATAAGAAAGGTTGCATGAAAATTAAAAGAAGAAAAACAATTAAGCTAAAGCAGAAAAATAAATTGAATTGCAAAACAAGAAAAGTAAAAAGAATAAAGAACATTTTTATTGGATGTCACCGGCCAATTACAAAGCTCTTCTTCTTCAAAATAACAAAAACGAAAATACAAGAAATTTGAAAAGAAAAGAGTATTTAAAGGAAACCCTAAATTTGAGCCTCTCAGAGCTCTTCTTGAGCTTCTGAGATCTGCCCTTGAGCTTCTGAGATCTGCCCTTCCTCTGTTGCTATGCAGGGGTATTTATAGGAGGAAACCAGAGGATAAGAAGACTATGAAGATAGGACGAGCAAAATATCTCTGAATTTGAATTCTTCTTTTATCTCCAAACTTGTTTTGACTTATCCGTAGAAGTTCAATTCTGTCCTGCAACTTGTTATCATGTTGATCACTGAATATGGCTTATCTGCCGAAAGAATTGGAATGTTTGATCAACATAAGAGTTGTAGTACTTCAAGTCTTCTTTCTGGAGAATCTTGAATCATCAGATTTGAATATCTGTAGCAAAATTTATGATCTGAATACTAAAATATGTACAGTCTGAATTCGAATTAAATTTAGATTTTCTCTCCTTTATCTTCATCTTGTGGTGCAAGCAACCTTGTTCAAATAGAAGTCCATCTTATCCTTTTCCTCCTCCTTTAGATTTGAATAGCAATTAGGAGTCCCACTTATCCTTCTCTTTAGCAATTAGGAGTTCTATTTTTATCCTTCCTCTTCCTCCCCGAGATTTTAAATTAATAATTTAAAATCCAAGTTTAGATTAAGTTAGATAAGATAGAAGCTTCTAAATTACTACAATTAATTATGCATGTGGTCTTGTGGACTTTTTTAGGCTTTTGGGCTTTAATTGGGCTTCATTTATTTATTTTTTTAATTACTCAAGGCCTGCACACATTAAACAATAAAACATTAGTAGTAGTGCCTAATAAAAGAATAAATAGGGAAATATGATGGTAAATGTAATGATAAATATGCACTTTTTACTACCTATCAGTACTTCGGTCGCTCGACCGACCGGTCGACCGGCGGACGAATCTGGGCTGATCTGGATTGAATTCGGAAAGTTTTCTGAATTGGCAACCAGCCCAATAAGGAATCTGATTCTCCTAGGGTTTCCTTGGGTATATTAGAGAGGCAGAGTCCTCTTGATATGTAATGCTTGTAATTGTATTGATTATCGAATCAATAAAGAAATCTCTCTTCCTTGCCCCGAGGACGTAGGCACAATTGGCCGAACCTCGTTAAATCTTGTGTTTGGTTTTCTCCCATTGTTTCAATTGTTCTTATTGTTGGAAGTTGCATATGTGGCTTAAGGGTTCCTTAAAGTGTTTGTTGATCTGTGCGCAACAAGTGGTATCAGAGCATCCCAGGTTCGTCGTGGGATCATCTGGTGATTCGAAGGGCATCTGTAGCTGATTGGTGGAGATCGTGTGTCGATCTCGGGTCAGCGTTGGGACTGTTTGTAAGATCGTTTGTCAATCTCAGAACAGCGTGTGAAGTGCTCAAGGAATCAATTCGAGGAGTAGATTTTTCAGAAACTCTTCTAGGATTTCGTGAGGAGGTAAAGATCTGATCTTTATCAAATTTATTTTATCTAACTCCATTTGTTTCCGCATTACATTGAGGATCTAGTCAAGGAGACGGCTGAAGAAAGTACATCGGTGAGAACCATGAATCCGCATCCGAGAATTGATGTGGTGAAATTCAATGGCACGAATAATTTTGGTATGTGGAGGTGCGAAGTGATGGATGCACTGACGGCATCAAATCTCGAAGATACTCTACGATTGGAGAAAAAGCGAAACACAACCACTGAAGAAGATTGGGATAAGTTGAACCGATCAGCGTGTGGCTTAATCAGATCGTGTCTAACATAAGATATCAAATATCTTGTATTACACGAAACATCTGCGAGGCAGTTGTGGGAGATCCTAGAGAGAAAGTATCTGACCAAAAGCATTGAATCCAGGCTATAGCTGAAGAGTAAGCTGTATGATTTTCAGATGAAGAAAGGATGCTCCGTCAATGAACATCTAAATCGCCACACAAAGCTTCTTACGGATTTAGTTAATGTGGATGTGGAGGTAAATGAAGAAGATAAAGCGGAAATTCTCTTGAACTCTCTTCCTGCAGAGAAGTATGAGACTTTTACCTTAACCTTCATTAATGGTAGCAATCCCTTAACTATCATGAAGTGTCGTCTGCTCTGGTTAATTATGAGACGAGGAGAAAAGAAAGACAGTCTTCTCAGGCAAGCTCATTAGCAGAGGCATTAGCAGTAAGAGACAGAGGTTCACACAGGAAGGGCAAAGTGATCGAGGGAGATCTAAGTCCAGGCCAGGTTATAGAGATCTGAAGAAGAACCAGTGTGCCTTCTGCAAAGAATTAGGGTACTGGAAAGTTGACTGTCCAAAGGCCAAAGAGAAGAAGAAGTAGTCAAAGACTGAGGCAAACCTTGCAAAAATTGTCAGTACTCAAGTTAGTACCTCCCAGGCAGGTGGATCAGAGTCGGACTCATCGGTATTCTCGTTCTCTGTCACTACTCCTATCATTGGCTACTCATGAGAAAATGAGTGGATATTGGATACTGGTGCTACATACCATGTGTGCCCGAATAGGGATTGGTTTTCTAGTTTGAGAAGCTAGAGGGATGTTCAGTTGTTATGGGCGACGATCATCCATGTACCATGGAAGGTGTAGGAACAATCCAGATCAAGATGTTCGATGGGATGATACGAGAACTGAAGGAAGTGAGGTATGTACCTCAACTGAAGAGAAACCTTATATCTGTTGGAGCTTTGGAGACATTGGGTCTTGAGGTATCAATAAAGGATGGAGTCCTCAAGATGACCAAAGGCTCGATGGTGGTACTGAAGGCCGTTCGCCAGAACAATTTTTACTACTTGAAGGGTAGTACTGTTACAGGGCAAGTGGCTACATCTACTATTTCAGATGAAGACTCAACCAGGTTATGACATATGAGGCTGGGACACACAGGTGAAAAGTCTTTGCAAGCTCTTGCAAGATAAGGATTATTGAAAGGTGCGGAACCTGCAAGCTGGAATTTTGTGAACATTGCGTCATCAGAAAGAAGACCAAGGTGAAATTCGGCACAGCAACTCATTGCTCCAAGGGGATTCTAGATTATGTTCACACAGATGTTTGGAGACCTATCAAGACTGCATCAATTGGAGGTAACCACTACTTTGTGACTTTATTGATGATTATTCTAGGCGTTGTTGGGTATATACCATGAAGCACAAAGGGAAAGTCCTAGAATTATTTGTGAAGTGGAAGAAGAATTTGGAGAGAAGTACGGGAAGAAAAATCAAGGTCCTCCGTTCAGATAATGGAGGAGAATATAAGTCAGATCCTTTCCTCCAGCTATGTCTTGATGAGGGCATAGAGAGGCACTTCACAGTGAGGGAAACACCGCAACAGAACGGGATAGCAGAAAGGATAAACAGGACTTTGCTAGAGAAAGTCCGTTGTATGTTATCTAATGCCGGTTTATCGAAGAATTTTTGGATTGAGGCTTTGGCATATGCTTGCTATCTTGTTAACAGGTTGCCTTCGTCTGCGATTGGAGGAAAAACTCCTCTAGAGGTTTGGTCTGGAACTGCTGCTGATTATGATTTGCTACGGGTGTTTGGTTGTCCAGCCTATTATCATGTTAAAGAAGATAAGCTAGACCCAAGAGCAAAGAAGGGCTTGTTCGTCGGCTTCAAGAAGGGAATCAAAGGATTCAAGATCTGGGACCCTACGGACAGGAAGTTTATTTTCAGCAGAGATGTCACATTTGATGAGGCTTCGATGTTGAAGCCTAAGATCTCTCAGCAGGTGGAGATTATCAAGACCAAAGAAGTATCGCAGCAGGTGGAGAATGATGCTAATCCATTATCTCTAGAAAGTTCAGCATCAGTGAGGATCATGCCTACGGTGACACAAAGTAATGGTCAAGCAGCTGAGGTAGATGCTGATGATGAAGGGGATCAAGAACAGATCATGGGTGATCTTCCTGATTCCAGTGCAGTTAGAAAACCAAGGAGAAATACACGAAAACCAGGTTGGCTCACTACAGATATGGTTGTTGCTTATGCTCTTCCGGTCGTTGAAGAGGCTATCTCGTCCACCTACAGAGAAGCTGAAATCAGTTCAGAGTCAAGGATGTGGAAAGATGCCATGGAAGAAGAGATGAAGTCTCTTTACAAGAATGACACTTGGGAACTCACAAGGTTGCCCAATGGAAAGAAGGCGATAGGCTGTAAGTGGGTGTACGCAAAGAAGCAGGGATCTCTTAAAGAAGATATGGTGCGCTGCAAGGCCAGATTGGTAGCAAAAGGCTATACATAAAGAGAAAGAATTGACTACAATGAGGTATTTCTCCTGTTGTAAAGCATTCGTCAATTCGCATCTTATTGGCTCTGGTGGCACAGTACGAGTTGGAGCTTGATCAACTCGATGTAAAGACCGCCTTTCTCCATGGCGATCTGGATGAAGAGATCTATATGTCTCAGCCGACAGGGTTCAAGACTGCAGGGAAAGAAGATATGGTGTGCAAGTTGAAGAAATCACTGTATGGGTTAAAAACAGTCTCCTAGACAATGGTACAAGCGTTTCGACAGCTTCATCAGAGGAAAGAGGTACACACGTAGCCACTATGACCCATGTGTGTATTACAATAAGCTACCTACAGGAGAGTATATCTATTTACTATTATACGTAGATGATATGCTTATTGCTTCAAAGTCTAGATCTGCAATTGATACACTAAAAAGGACTTATCTTCTGAGTTTGAGATGAAGGATCTTGGTGAAGCAAAAAAGTGCTAGGCATGAAAATCACACGAGACCGAAGGAGTGGCAAGATGAGCTTGACACAGAAGGGGTATTTGCAAAAGGTACTTCAGAGGTTCAACATCGGTAAGGATACGAAATCTGTAAGTACACCACTGGCTCCTCATTTCAAGTTATCTGCTACTATGTCTCCAAAGACTGTTGAAGAACGTGAGTACATGACTCACGTCCCATATGCTAGGGCAGTTGGTAGTCTGATGTATGCTATGGTGTGTATTTGTCACAAGCTGTCTCTATGGTCAGTGGTATATGCATGATCCGGGACAGGGTCATTGGGAGGCAGTGAAGTGGATTCTGCGGTACATTAAAGGTACCATAGATGTTGCTTTGGTATTTGAGAAGGATTCCACAGGGAAGCAGGATTGTATCGGCTATGTTGATTCCGATTATGCTGTGACCTCGACAAACGCCGGTCCACAACGGGGTATGTATTTATATTATCTCAAGCACCGGTTAGTTGGCGCTCTATTCTACAGTCTACCGTTGCATTGTCTACTACAGAGGCCGAGTACATGGCCATGATGGAGGCTATGAGGGAGGCAATTTGGCTTCAAGGATTGCTTGATGACTTGGGGATTGATCCGGATCTACTAAAGATCAATTGTGATAGTATGAGTGCTATTTATTTAGCCAAGAACCAGGTGTATCATGCACGGACGAAGCACATCGATGTCAGGTTCATTTTGTTCGGGAGATTCTAGATGATTGTGATATTGAGTTACTGAAGATTCACACAACGGAGAATCCCGCCGACATGATTACCAAGGTGGTGTCAGGAGTAAAGTTTACAGATTGTAAAGCGTTGCTCCATATCCTTCATGTTGACTGAGCTTGCTGAAGCTCCTTTGGATGAACTACGGATGGCTTGATCCCTTGGGCAGGGTACGTAGGCAACCACACTAGTGCAACCACTTTCGAGTCGACAGATCCTATGTTACAGTTCAGCTCAGATTTGAGAAATCTTCACCGAGGTGGAGAATTGTAGGAAGAGAGAGGAAGTCGACGATGACAAGGGAGAAAATGCGCGGAGGAATCAGCAGCAGCAGCTACCGGTCGACCGGACCGGTCGACCGGTGTGCACCAACGTGCACAGGCTGGTGCGGTCGACCGCCCAGTCGACCGACTGACATTGCCTAACTCTCGGTTAGGCACGGTCGACCGGCACGGTCGACGGTATTTGGGTCGGTCGACCGACCGGTCGACCGACGGACGAATCTGGACTGATCTGGATTGAATTCGAAAAGTTTTCTGAATTGGCAACCAGCCCAATAAAGAATCTGATTCTCCTAGGGTTTCCTTGGGTATATTAGAGAGGCAGAGTCCTCTTGATATGTAATGCTTGTAATTGTATTGATTATCGAATCAATAAAGAAATCTCTATTCCTTGCCCCGAGGACGTAGGCACAATTGGCCGAACCTTGTTAAATCTTCTGTTTGATTTTCTCCTATTGTTTCAATTGTTCTTGCTGTTGGTAGTTCTTCTCTATTGCATTTGTGGCTTAAGGGTTCCTCAAAGTGTTTGTTGATCTGCGCACAACAGATAAGCGTAGCCTTGATTAAGTCTGAAACACGAAAGAGACCTTGTCCAAATCGACTATCCCCTTCCTTGTTACCCAAAAATGCTAATAAAATAGCATAGGAAATCGATGAAATCAAGGTGCTTCATACTTAATTAGGTGTGCAAATGTAACGCCCCGATCCTGCGGGTACGGAGACGTTACTGCAATGTATATACGCAGGTCAGAAATACCCTTACGTATATACGCTAAGCATCAGTACATGCAAGAATCAGAGTACGGAAGCACGTGGTGCATTATACATTCCAACACATGAGTACAATTACAAAGTTATCACCAGAGGTGACAAATATTACAATAATATTACATCACTGATATGCGCAAATGCGAGAATACAAGGGATGTACAAGAATGAACAGTATAAAAGGCACTCACGAGTTTACAAAAGGAAAACTCGAGAGGCACACAGGGGGGCCTGGAAGGATAGGGCTCTGAACGGTCTGCTGGAGATCCACGCTACCGCTGCGCCACTCTGATCAGCAACTGGGGAAAACACATGCTCCAAGCTCCAAGACCTGGACATGAGGATCCAGGGGAGTCAGATAGAACTCCCCAGGCGAGTGGTGATACGAATGCCAAGTGGCGAGCAAAGATAAGCACACGTGTAACGATAAAACCGAATCATAATCATGGATTGAAAACCGTGTCGTGACCATAGGCATGCAGGAGCGAGTAGATATATAATAAGTGATGTCAAGCAGGGAATACTCATGGTATGATAAGATAAGGGGAGGTAACAAGACGAGAAGTAAAGTAGATAAGGCAACACCAGCTATCTCCTAAGCTAACATAAAATCGATAAAAACGATTACGAGCAAATCCGATTGTACAGGTTTAGGCCACGGCTCCATGAGATTAGTACCTCGAAGGAATAATCAAACAAGGAAACCCTCATCTATATACCTTATCCCATGTTACCGTAATCCAAGCGCGTACAACCCGAGTTACAAAAACAACACATCAAATTACATATTCGCATTTTATTATAATTGGGGCCGTCTAAGTTGTAGGCTTCAGTATGCGTCCCATTCCACATACCTCTACTTGCAACTTATAAAGCAAGTTATTTGGAAACTGATAAAGTTCGATGAATCATGTTTCGGATGGGCCCCGTGCATGCCCGGGACAACGGTCAAGGAGTATCCGTGCTGAGCGGAACGTACCGCTAGTTACCAGGACTTATTGTACGCCCGAACAGGAATAGAGTATCGCAGATCCCATAGAATAGGCCTAGGGCGTGTGCAAACCGGCAGGAATAAAAGGAGTAGGGGTGCCAGCACACCCCACGGAATCCCTGGTGGCCGCCAGGTGATCCCTCAAGTATGTGGCCACGCGCGGCTCGATAAGACCACCATAAACATGATTAATCAGGGCCCATCAGTTTCCCCCAAACCAGGTGCAAGTTGTCTCCTTTATGATTTATTAGATAATTATCAGATTTCGGGAATGAGCAGGAACAAGTCAGGAATATCAGGAATACATGTGTATCAGGAGTACGGTTTATACTATAATGTATCAAGTTGAAATCAAGATGTCAGGTCATCATTCCCGTTATCGTGATAATTATAAGTGTCAAGTATATCATGCCGGGTTTCAAGTGATAGCATGACAGGAGGATGATATTTGGCGGGTGACCAATCATGTCAAGAGATTGATATTAGTCCGGTGGCAAGTCATGTCATAACAAGGGGCCTTACCAAGTAGTAGCATGTCTGGTGTTAGGTGATAACACATCAGTTGACAGGTGATACAAACAAGTGTTAAATAGTAGCATGTATAAAGCATGTCAAGTGTTAACATGTCAGGTAAGTACATGGCATGTGATAAAGTAGTAGCTGAGCACAACCAAGCGGAGCTGAGCAAGCTGGAGGCACAGACAGCAAACAGTATTTAGCACTGGAGCGTCTGGCAAGGTTACCGGGACAACTCGGCTTAAAGTGCGAGTAGGAAATCCGGCAGCATCTTGCCTAGACGAATCTAGTGATAAAGCGCTGAACGCTGATCATGATAACCAGGCGGAGCTGAGAGACCTGACGGTCCCAATCACTTCCCTTTCGAGATAGTGAGAGACCGGAGGCTGAAGGACGGAGAGACCTGACGGTCCCAATCACTTCCCTTCGAGATAGTGAGAGACCGGAGGCTGAAGGCTGAGGGACCAAGAACGCTCGGGGTTTAAGCGCACTCTCGGTGGCTACCAGCCATCCTAAGAGTGGGCAGAAACCCAGAGTTCAACGACCACGAAGGGTCGGCCACGCATGGTATAAAGCAGTAAAATACATCACAGGTATGGTATATGTACAAGAATTAAACTACCCTAATACAAGCATTCGTCATAGAGCAATACATGTCCAGTCATTGGCACTCGGCCATACACAAATACAGGGACTCAGCCCAATACAAAACACATTTAAACATGGAATAAAATACATGTCGACCCGACAAAGCGGGGAAACCCAAATGGAGGCGAGGACACTCGCCTAAATCTCTGGAAAGGCCGAAACTCTGAAATCCCGAAACTTGCACACGCGCTTAAAATATAATAATAACCAGTATTTTTAGAGAGAGAAAGTGGGGAGGAGAGAGAAAGTGTTAGAGAGAGAAAGAGAGAGAAGGTTCAGGAGAGAGAGAGAGAACAGGAGAGAGAGAGAGAGAGAGTTCAGGGGGCTGTTGCCCCCCTTGCTCACGCACAGCGCCCCTCTGGGGCGCTCGGCCTGGCCGCCGGCCAGGTGGCGGCGCAGGGTCGCTCGGCCACCGGCAGGGAGGAGTGGCGTCGGCCACTCCCAAAAAGAGGGAGAGAAAGAGGGGGGCTGTTGCCCCCCCGCTCAGACCACGCGCAGGGGGCCACCCTGGCCCCCTGGCCGCCCACGGCCGCCGGCGCGCCGCGGCGGCGCCCAGATCCGGGGTGGCGCTGGCCACCCCAAGGTGAAGAAGAAGAGGGAAAGAAAGGAAAAGAAAAGAAAGAAAAGAAAGAAGAAGAAAAGGAAAAAAAGAAAGAAAAAGAAAGGAAGAAGAAAAAGAAAAGAGGAGAAGAAGGAGAGTTCGCCGGAGTGGAGGGCTCGCCGGCGTGGAGGTGGAGGTCCCGGTGATGGTGATGGCCGGATCTCGCGGGAGGAAGAGAGAGAAAGAGATGGGGGAAATTGAAGGGTGGGGATGGAAGAGGAGGAGATGGAGAGAGAGGATTTAGAGAGAGATTGGAGGTTGAAGGGAGAGAGAGGGAGAATTTGGGGGAAGAAGAAGGAGGTGCGGTGGTCGTTGGCGCCAGGGGAAGGAGAAGAAAGAAAAGAAAAAATGAAAAGAAAAAGAAAGAAGGGAAAAGATAAAGAGAAGGAATTGGAGGAAAAAGAAAAAGAAAAAGAATAAGAATAAGAAAAAGAAAAGGAAGAATGGATTGATGGGAAGGGGGAGGTGAGTTCACCCACGTGGAGGAGTGGGCTGAAGTCGGTGGAGAAAAGAAGAGAAAAGAAAGAAAGAAAATAAAAGATTCGACAAAAATAATAATATTATAATATGGTCGAGAAATATCGACTGTACCAGAAAAATCCCCAAAAATACCCAGAGGTAGAAAACGTCATCCTGAGGAATAATATAAAATTGGTTTTTAGAAATAAAATCCCATTTTCAAATTAAAAATCTGGAAGTCAACCGCCGATACTGGTCTACACCGGGTCGGCCGGATTTTGGTAAATTCTGAAAAATCCAAAAAATGTATTAAGGAAGAAAATACGATTCTAAGATATAATGCGAAAGCGGAATTCAGAAATTCAATTCCGATTGTAAACTAGAAATCTTGGAATCAACCAGCGATACTGGCCGACACCAAATCCGGTGGAATTTTGATAAATTCATAAAATCCTCAGAAAAAGTATTTAGATAGGAAATGTGATTTTAAGAAATAATGTAAAAAGACACTTCTAGTAATTCTAATCTGTTGTAAATTAAAAATCCGGGAATCGGTCAGCGGCACTGGTCGACACCGGTTTTGAAGATTTTCAATTTAATTCAGGAAAATTCCAGAAAATCATAGAAAATGGAAAACGATGTTTAAAACTGAAATCGGTCAAATCTAAATACCAGAAAGACCAAATCGAGTAATACGCTAGGATCGGGTCCTCGGTTCAGACTAGGGCTGACTCCGAGTCCGTGAATCCGGATATAAGACAAAACGATCATATAAATAATTCTTAATACAAAACAAATACAGGAAGTAAATCGAAAAATACGATCAAAAAATCTGAATACGCAACTAAGTACGTATTCCGGGAGCGGGGTGTTATAATCCATCCACCTTACAAAAATTGCGTCCTCGCAATTTCGATAAGGGTAAATTGAACACAAAGAGGACAAGGACAGAAATTATACCAATTAAGATATGAAGCACTATAGGTAGGGCTCTCAAGTTGACTGAACAATGATCAGAATATAGACATCCTCTGCACTTCCGTCTGTATAAATCTTCGAACAATGTCGAATAATACTGACTGATAACACAGCTTTGCAATAGAATTCCCGCTGTACTGCATACTTAATGTCGCTCCAAGAATGAGCCAGAATACTGAAGATAAAGAAAACCCTGATAGTCCTGAGCATAATAAAGAAGACCGATAATTGAGAATTCCGAATACCAGGCATCAATCACTCTGAAAGATATAGCCGAGAATGTAGAATATCCATAGAGAATTCTGACTACTGACTTCTGAAAGATAACCCGATCGTGGATTAATCCTGAGAATACCCGAACTTCAAAGAGTTGGCCGAAGAGATCATATAATAGCTTCATTCAGAACCAGCCGCTACCTCTCTAGTCTATTCATATCTTAAGTTGGTATAAAGGCTTCGAAAAACCAAAACAGGAAAGATGGAAGGGATTAGGAATCAAAGGAAGAATGATCAAGAAAGAATAGATTACTCTGCACTTGTAGTTGGAGTGTATAACCAGGACTCATGCATTCCAGTTGCAAATTTCTTTACCATTAATTTGCCGTCTGGACGTACTGAGGATGTAGAACCTGGCTCTGATACCACCCTGTAACGCCCCGATCCTGCGGGTACGGAGACGTTACTGCAACGTATATACGCAGGTCAGAAATACCCTCACGTATATACGCTAAGCATCAGTACAGGCAAGAATCAGAGTACGGAAGCACGTGGTGCATTATACATTCCAACACATGAGTACAATTACAAAGTTATCACCAGAGGTGACAAATATTACAATAATATTACATCACTGATATGCGCAAATGCGAGAATACAAGGGATGTACAAGAATGAACAGTATAAAAGGCACTCACGAGTTTACAAAAGGAAAACTCGAGAGGCACACAGGGGGGCCTGGAAGGATAGGGCTCTGAACGGTCTGCTGGAGATCCACGCTACCGCTGCGCCACTCTGATCAGCAACTGGGGGAAACCACATGCTCCAAGCTCCATGACCTGGACATGAGGATCCAGGGGAGTCAGATAGAACTCCCCAGGCGAGTGGTGATACGAATGCCAAGTGGCGAGCAAAGATAAGCACACGTGTAATGATAAAAACGAATCATAATCATGCATTGAAAATCGTGTCGTGACCATAGGCATGCAGGAGCGAGTAGATATATAATAAGTGATGTCAAGCAGGGAATACTCATGGTATGATAAGATATGGGGAGGTAACAAGACGAGAAGTAAAGTAGATAGGGCAACACCAGTTATCTCCTAAGCTAACATAAAACCGATAAAACGATTACGAGCAAATCCGATTGTACAGGTTTAGGCCACGGCTCCATGAGATTAGTACCTCGAAGGAATAATCCAAACAAGGAAACCCTCATCTATATACCTTTATCCCATGTTACCGTAATCCAAGCGCGTACAAACCGAGTTACAAAACAACACATCAAATTACATATTCGCATTTTATTATAATTGGGGCCGTCTAAGTTGTAGGCTTCAGTATGCGTCCCATTCCACATACCTCTACTTACAACTTATAAAGCAAGTTATTTGGAAACTGATAAAGTTCGATGAATCATGTTTCGGATAGGCCCCGTGCATGCCCGGGACAACAGTCAAGGAGTATCCGGTGCTGAGCCGGAACGTACCGCTAGGTACCGGGACTTATTGTACGCCCGAACAGGAATAGAGTATCGCAGATCCCATAGAATAGACCTAGGGCGTGTGCATACCCGGCAGGAATAAACAGGAGTAGGGGTGCCAGCACACCACGGAATCCCTGGTGGCCGCCAGGTGATCCCTCAAGTATGTGGCCACGCGCGGCTCGATAAGACCACCATAAACATGATTAATCAGGGCCTATCAGTTTCCCCAAACCAGGTGCAAGTTGTCTCCATTATGATTTATTAGATAATTATCAGATTTCGGAATGAGCAGGAACAAGTCAGGAATATCAGGAATACATGTGTATCAGGAGTACGGTTTGTAATATAATGTATCAAGTTGAAATCAAGATGTCAGGTCATCATTCCCGTTATCGTGATAATTATAAGAGTCAAGTATATCATGCCGGGTTTCAAGTGATAGCATGACAGGAGGATGATATTTGGCGGGTGACCAATCATGTCAAGAGATTGATATTAGTCGGTGGCAAGTCATGTCATAACAAGGGGCCTTGCCAAGTAGTAGCATGTCTGGTGTTAGGTGATAACACATCAGTTGACAGGTGATACAAACAAGTGTTAAATAGTAGCATATATAAAGCATGTCAAGGTTAACATGTCAGGTAAGTACATGGCATGTGATAAAGTAGTAGCTGAGCACAACCAAGCGGAGCTGAGCAAGCTGGAGGCACAGATAGCAAACAGTATTTAGCACTGGAGCGTCTGGCAAGGTTACCGGGACAACTCGGCTTAAAGTGCGAGTAGGAAATCCGGCAGCATCTTGCCTAGACGAATCTAGTGATAAAGCGTTGAACGCTGATCATGATAACCAGGCGGAGCTGAGAGACCTGACGGTCCCAATCACTTCCCTTTCGAGATAGTGAGAGACCGGAGGCTGAAGGACGGAGAGACCTGACGGTCCAATCACTTCCCTTTCGAGATAGTGAGAGACCGGAGGCTGAAGGCTGAGGGACCAAGAACGCTCGGGGTTTAAGCGCACTCTCGGTGGCTACCAGCCATCCTAAGAGTGGGCAGAAACCCAGAGTTCAACGACCACGAAGGGTCGGCCACGCATAGTATAAAGCAGTAAAATACATCACAGGCATGGTATATGTACAAGAATTAAACTACCCTAATACAAGCATTCGTCACAGAGCAATACATGTCCAGTCATTGGCACTCGGCCATACACAAATACAGGGACTCAGCCCAATACAAAATACATTTAAACATGGAATAAAATACATGTTGACCTGACAAAGCGGGGAAACCCAAATGGAGGCGAGGACACTCGCCTAAATCTCTGGAAAGGCCGAAACTCCGAAATCCCGAAACTTGCACACGCGCCATAAAATATAATAATAACCAATATTTTTAGAGAGAGAAAGTGGGGAGGAGAGAGAAAGTGTTAGAGAGAGAAGAGAGAGAGAAGGTTCAGGAGAGAGAGAGAACAGGGAGAGAGAGAGAGAGAGAGTTTAGGGGGGCTGTTGCCCCCCTTGCTCACGCACAGCGCCCCTCTGGGGGCGCTCGGCCTGGCCGCCGGCCAGGTGGCGGCGCAGGGTGGCGCCGGCCACCGGCAGGGAGGAGTGGCGCGGCCACTCCCAAAAAGAGGGAGAGAAAGAGGGGGGCTGTTGCCCCCCGCTCAGACCACGCGCAGGGGGCCACCCTGGCCCCTGGCGCGCCGGCGGCTCCCAGATCCGGGGTGGCGCCGGCCACCCCAAGGTGAAGAAGAAGAGGGAAAGAAAGGAAAAGAAAAGAAAGAAAAGAAAGAAGAAGAAAAGGAAAAAAAGAAAGAAAAAGAAAGGAAGAAGAAAAAGAAAAGAGGAGAAGAAGGAGAGTTCGCCGGAGTGGAGGGCTCGCCGGCGTGGAGGTCGGAGTCCCGGTGATGGTGATGGCCGGATCTCGCGGGAGGAAGAGAGAGAAAGAGATGGGGGAAATTGAAGGGTGGGGATGGAAGAGGAGGAGATGGAGAGAGAGGATTTAGAGAGAGATTGGAGGTTGAAGGGGAGAGAGGGAGAATTTGGGGGAAGAAGAAGGAGGTGCGGTGGTCGTTGGCGCCAGGGGAAGGAGAAGAAAGAAAAGAAAATGAAAAGAAAAAGAAAGAAGGGAAAAAGATAAAGAGAAGGAATTGGAGGAAAAAGAAAAAGAAAAAGAATAAGAATAAGAAAAAGAAAAGGAAGAATGGATTGATGGGAAGGGGGAGGTGAGGTCACCCACGTGGAGGAGTGGGCTGAAGTCGGTGGAGAAAAGAAGAGAAAAGAAAGAAAGAAAATAAAAGATTCGACAAAAATAATAATATTATAATATGGTCGAGAAATATCGACTGTACCAGAAAAATCCCAAAAATACCCAGAGGTAGAAAACGTCATCCTGAGGAATAATATGAAATCGGTTTTCAGAAATAAAATCCCATTTTCAAATTAAAAATTCAAAAAGTCAACCGCCGATACTGGTCTACACCGGGTCGGCGGATTTTGATAAATTCTGAAAAATCCCAGAAAATGTATTAAGGAAGAAAATACGATTCTAAGATATAATGCGAAAGCGGAATTCAAAAATTCAATTCTGATTGTAAACTAGAAATCTTGGAATCAACCAGCGATATTGGCCGACACCAAATCCGGTGGAATTTTGATAAATTCATAAAATCCTCAGAAAAAGTATTTAGATAGGAAATGTAATTTTAAGAAAATATGTAAAAAGACACTTTTAGTAATTCCAATCTGTTTGTAAATTAAAAATCCGGGAATCGGTCAGCGGCACTAGTCGACACCGGTTTTGAAGATTTTCAATTTAATTCAGGAAAATTCCAGAAAATCATAGAAAATGGAAAACGATGTTTAAAACTGAAATCGGTCAAATCTAAATATCAGAAAGACCAAATCGAGTAATACGCTAGGATCGGGTCCTCGGTCAGACTAGGGCTGACTCCGAGTCCGTGAATCCGGATATAAGACAAAACGATCATATAAATAATTCTTAATACGAAACAAATACAGGAAGTAAATCGAAAAAATACGATCGAAAAAATCTGAATACGCAACTAAGTACGTATTCCGGGAGCGGGGTGTTACAGCAAATCCCGTATAACTGGCTTTACTTCTTCCGGGAACTACTCTTTCTGATGTTGCACTTTCTCTAATAGATTGTAAATTAACTTTGTTTTTCTTAATGTAGGGACCATGGTTCTAAGCTTACAACTTCTTATACATATGGGGGCAGTTTATCAACTATCCGAAGCTCAGGTACATTGGAGGCGAAGTGCATAAATTGATGGTCGATCAAGATTCAGTTACATGGCACAACATGGAGGGTTATATCAGAAATTTTGGGTACAAGTCACACTTCATATTCCATGTCAAAAAGGCATGCAAGGAAGTTTACTGGGGACTCATGTTGGTATTGCAAGAGTACACTCCTATAGACATACTGAAGGATCCCAAGTCAAACAAAATAAATGTGTATGTGGAGCATTTTGAGGAGACACTGGACACCATTGAGTTGGAAGATGTTGAGCAACCATGCATAACCGATGGCTATTCTTCACGACCTTTAAATGTTACTGAACAGGAGTTTGCAGAGATCAGAGAGAAAGATGGGTAAAGAATCTTTTTGGTGACCCGGACGAGGACAATGACAATGATGAAGATGGGATCCTGATCTAGGTGGCGCAAAAGAGATAGGACATGAGGACAATGATGCTGATGTAGCGAGTGATGAATCGGATAGTGATGGTGATGAGGAGCATATTGCAGATGAGGATGTGTGCATGGACAACATTGAGTTTAGGATAGACCAAACTAAAGTTGTCCATGAAAGTGATGATGAGAATGAGGAGTACATGACAACTAATGTTAGGAGGCGAGCTAATGGTTTGGAAGTAGTTGTGGGAGAGGACTCCATGCCTACCAAAGATGTTGAGTCAGATTATACACGAGTGATGAGTTAAGGAGTTTAAATGGTCTTCAGATGAAGATGATATTGATGGTAATCCTAAGTACCATCAATTTACGGAAGACAAGGACTTAGAAAACCCACATTTTTGAAATTGGGATGGAATTCGCCAGGGCCATCAGAATATCGGGCCTGGTTAGGAATGCGGCAATTTGAAAGGCTTTGATGTCATGTGGAAAAAAATGAAGGGTGTAGGATAGTTGTTTGGTGCATGCCAATTAAGTGTAAGCATAAGGAGCGTATAATGAGGAGCGTAAGGATGATAAATGTAAAGAGAAAATGTGCTTGGAGGATATATGGTAGATGGCTTAGTGACAGATCAAAGTGGCAAATGGTATCTCTTAGTAACAAGCACACTTGCAAGAGAGTTTACAAGAATTCTCAAGCCACTTTAACATGGTTGGCCAATAGGTACTTGCAAAGGATCAAGGATACTCCTAAATGGCCATATCTGCATTTAAAAGGACCATTTTCACTGATTTTGTCACAGTTCTCAAAATACTGAAGCGGAGATGCGACAAGATTCGGCGACGCATATATGTAAAGAGAATGCCCACCATACGCGCTAAGCATTATATAATCTGAACAAGCTAAAAATCTATATGATTTATGATCTCTGTAATAACACATAAATTCTCGTACGTGATAACGAATGAATAAAGAAATGAATTAATAACAGAGTCTAATATATAGAGAATCAAAGAAACAACATGAATGAAAGAGATGAAAAGAAAATCGGTGATCATCAGAGAGTAACTCCTGGCTCATCAATATGCGTACGAGCTCCCAACACCTAATCAATAGAACAATACACATATACCTAGATGCGAGAATTCAGGGTCGTCAGAAAGTGACCTAAAGAGTGTGTAAAATGAAGAAAGTGTGCGTGTGCATAATACGTGTATACAACTACAAAACTACTATGAAAATAGAAGATAAAAATATCATAAATAAAGCTGTAAATAAGAGTTAACTCATCACTATAAAACAAACAACTGATATCAAAGGGTGTACCTTAGCATATGTCCAAATTTTATTGGTTACTATTAACCTAACTAATGTTGTACTTAGTTGCGTCCCATATCACAACCGTTTTCTGACATATCAAACAAATATTATAATTGTTGTAACTGCCGGCCAATGTAGTGCACATGTTTTGAAAGGGTACTGTACATGCCCGGTATCACGGTCTTATGCCCTTGGCGCTGAACCAGGATAGGCCGCAAAGCCCTAATAACTGAGACGACAACCCCACACAAAAAGACAACTAGTGTGGAGCCGTAATCCGAGTAAAGCCCTAACAACTGATAACTGACAACTGAACTAGGTAGACAATGCTACCTTAGTTTGTCATGGTGTAACCTTAATTTCAGTTAACCATCACAAGTCTTTCTAAAATACATGACATGCATTATCAAGCAAATTTCTCGGAGTTGTAGTGTCTTTTATTAATATGCAATAATATAAGTTATTGTTAAAATGAATAGTACCGAATATCTCCAACAACTACTGATGTCAATAATAGCTGATAGCTGACAACTGATAACTGATCTCTAACAAGTGATAACTAACAACTAATAACTGATATTTGATGTAGAATACTGGAGATATAGCCACTAATAACAAAGGTATCACTAACAACTGAGATCAATGAATAACTGTTATAAAACTATGAATAGAAGTCACTGATATTTATGAGATCACTATCACAATACATCTATATTCGTAACTGAATAGCTACAATAGTCAAGAACTAGTTACGAAGTAAAGTCTACTGAATATCTTCGAGATTAACTAAATCAATAGGTACCGAAATCAATCAACTAAGAAAGTGGAACATCCTCAAGAACATGTAAGCTAGAATTGTCTCTACATCTAATATTCAACATCAATAAGAATCATCAATATTTGAGTCATTTATTTTATCATTACGATTCCAAACATGATTATTTGAGTCATTTATTTTATCAAAATAAAATTTAGCCAAGTGACCCTTTCGGCCACAATAAGTGCATGCATAAATTTACCATACATTAATGTATGATGAGTGTGTGGAGTGTAAATTTTTGGTTTGTGAACATGTTTAGCATGATGTGAATGTAAATGTTATGACTGTGAGCATGGGTGTGTGTAGCATGAGTTGGTTTCTTTGGGATATGTTCTCTAAGAAACATAGCTCTAATCTAGATTTGTCAAATTCACATTTCTTTAAAACTTCGCCTAAAGAGTTAATTTTATTCTTTAGCATAGAAATCTCATCTTTATCTATTTATGAAAAATTTAGCTTTACAAGAAATCTTATAAGCATCAAAATCTTTTTGAGTAGAAGTGAGAGTGAGAACAAATCATCCTTTTTTTTGTGAGTATGAAATTTTTGTGGTTAAGAGTTTCATTTTCTTTTTTTCTTTTTAAATATTTCTTTTTAAGAAAATCATAATTATGAGATAATTCTTCAAAAGCTTCTCCTATTTATCCATAGATAATTCACAATCGTCAATAGATGATTCGGAGGTTACCTTACTTGTTTATCATTTGCCATGAAACACATGTGGGCCGTGTCAACTTCTTTGTCGAATTCACTCTCCGAATCCATGTAGCCTTTAAAGCCTTCTTCTTGTATGGCTTCTTGAGGTGGAGGGTTTGCTCTTATTTTGGGACACTCCGCAACGATGTGCCCGGCTTCCGGCAATTGAAAAAATGATCTTCTTTTCTTCCTTTCCTTGCCATCTTCTTCTATTTTGAAATTTTGCTTTGTTGTACATTCTTCGAACATTCTTCACAAGAAGAGAGAGATCTCATCATCCTCTTCTTCATCATCTTCGTCGGAGTAGGTGGAAGAGCTTTGAAAGCTATTGCTTTCTTCTTTAGAGGAGCCAGTCTTAAGGTTCCAATAAGACAATGAGCTCCATTCCTCCTTGTCGTTGAGCTACTTTAAAGTTGTAGTTGACTTCCTAGGATGGTGGGAGTGCACGAATGATCTTCCTCACGTTTTGATCGTTGTCAATGCTGTCACCTAAAGAAGCAAGACCGTTAGTTATTTTTGTAAATTTTGTAACCATATCATCAATGGACTTATTTTCTTGCATGGTAAAATTTTCATATTGGGAAGTAAGAAGTCAATTTTAGCCCTCTTTACTTGTGATGTTCCCTCATGAGTGACTAAAAGGTGAGTCCAAATCTCATATGCGGATTTGCAGTGTATGACTCTAGCAATGTCATCATCATAAGAGCTTGAAGTAAGGCATAGTGTACCCTAGTGATTGTCAAATCAAAGAGTTAAGAAATACCGTGTAGCTCGGACTAACGAGTCGTGTCCACGAGGAGGAATGCGATGAAAGCTTTTCGGTATTTGTTTAGTAACAAAGAATTGTGCTTTTTTAATTGAAAAGAGAATGAAAAGAAGGGAGATGATTAAAAGAGAAATTGCAACTTTGGAGAAGGCTTTGAAAAAGGCGAATTTTGTATAAAGTTTAAAAAGTGATTTGTTGTTTTTAATGAAGAAGAAAATTGGGCTCACTACCTCACTACGCAATGATATGTTCTTCTATTGAAATCATTAGTGCCTCAACTTGATCATAGGTAAAAACTTAAGATTGCTTTAGAAAGGTTTAAGCAAAGCACATAAGATGTTTGGAAAAATTAATTCTTTTCTTTAAGAAATCGTCTTGAATTGAATGTAAATCATCAGAGGTTCAAGCATGAGATAAAAACAAGTTCAAGAGACGTTTTTTAAAAGAAGTAGAAGTTTAAAAATCCAAACCATCCTCATGTGCCTTAAGAACACTTCAAAGAAGAAAGGCTTTGTTTAGGCATTCAAATGATTCATTGGGTCTTTTCATGAAAACCATTCAAAAAGAAGATGGATCAGAGAGAAGAGTAATAGTGAGCCCAGAAAACTGATTAGCTACTCATGAAAGACAATGAATAATGCAAGTAAATAACGCAAGGACATACCGTAAAATGAGTGAAAGAAAATGTAGCTCGATTCTTGCATTGATGTCACTTCAATTTTCAAGTTACAAGCACTCAATTCCTTTCTCACAGGTATTTGTACTGAACTACAAATTGCAAGACAAAAATACAACTTTTGTACTATCTAACAAAGATACTAAACCTTAAAGTATAAACAAAAATTCTAATCCTAGTTTTTGCCTCCTTTTTCTTGTTGAAACTGGTATTTATAGGGAAAAAACCAGAGGGGGGAGATCGAAGAAGATTGGGGGAGCAAACGCTCCCCAACACCTTAACAAAGCCGCGGAAACGCGGATAGGGCCGTGTTTCCGCGGCCCTGTGGGCCAGATGGCCACACCCAAGTGGTGGGTGCTCCTGGTTTGATGATTCTCCCATATCTTCTGCTGGTTTCTCGTTTTGCTTCAGGATTTGACGAAACAGCCTTTGATTGTTGGCTTCAACCACTTGATTTGGGAGGATTCTTTTCAA